>OZ038003.1:20290227-20507727 GCA_964035705.1 Porites rus | reverse complement strand
CACGAAATGCGATTATAGTGTCGCAAAGTTAATCACCGAAATTATTTTACTGGTTTTCTTTATTTTAGTGCAAAGCTAAGGTCAATGATGAAAAACACTTTATTCGCATTTATAATATATGAAATTATTTTTTGTTTGGTAACAAAAAAGCGTCTTTGATTGCAAAATTAGATTTTATAAACATTATCTCGAACGTACATCAACTTAATAATCCCGACATTATTCCTTTAATGTAAGGAATATCTGCTATGTATGTGGTGAAAATAAAATTGTTTAGTATTGGGAATGTATTTTTTCATTTACTTTGTAAACACAACAAAGGCTCTTAAATTTAAACATTGCTTTATTTTTAACTTTAGATCCTTTTAAAATAGGTGAAAGTTCAAATAAATTCCTAATTCCATATTCTCTCGTTTGCTTATATTGCAGTGTTAACATTATATGTTTATTTGTTTCAAAGTCTCTCCGTAATGTTGCAAATAACGTTATCAAACATTGAAAGTACCCCCAAGATAGTTTTGCGTGCTTTTCTGCCCCCGTTTTATTTAGAATCTATTGTTTTGAGAGGGGTCTCGTCTGCAATTGCATTTGTTTGAATTGATCGCCTCATTAGGCAATCTACGCACGGTGGATAATATTTGGTGCTATATTTTCGTACTAGACAGTTCGAGACATAAACAAATAATCTTTAGCTGCAAATTAGAAATATTTCTCTCTATGGGCGACTGGTCTTGGCTAGTAAATTTGCTCGTGGATAGGAAAAGGTTTCGCGTCAGAATGCAAATTTTGGTAATTATGCTTTCACAATGCAAACGTAGTGCAGGGACGTTTTCAGTGGTTAAGTATATACGCGAGGTGTGAAACTGTAATCCCTTTGGACTTTTTAAGTGGAAATTAGCGTTTCACAAAGGAATATTGGAAATTCTTGAGTGCACCTTGAAGCCAGCTCGTTGTTCAGATGAACATCACGATTGTGGTACGCCAAGGACGCCACGATGCCGACATCTTGCGATGCGGAAAAATTTACTGCTACACGATTTATCCAATTAGGCAAACATGACCTGAAGGTGAAGTTGACATATTGCTGTATATCATTGTGGATATGAGAGATACATCGACAGTTTTATAAAGAATTTTTTGAACAGGTTTTGCAATGTCAACAGTTGTGAGCGAATTAAACGAGATCGAGTTCAGTTTTCGCGACGAGGGCTCCATGGCTAGGAAAACGGCGAATAACGGTTACAGCACTAGCGAAATAGACGATGCAAGAGCCCAAAAGGTCGCTTGGAAGAGCTTAACGTCTGACGTTGTGGCAAAGGTACAAGAGATTGACAAAGAAGATGTTGGTACTATAACAAAAAAAAGCGGGTTGGCAACAACGGTGCCAAATGACGTAGAGGAAAAAGGCTTAAGGTCAAAAAAATTCAACGATGGTCGTCCCCTTGACGTTAAACAAGGAGATCACTTGGACGAAACAGGTCGATACATTATTCGAAATGTGCCGATTGTGAAACATTCTACATTACCCCTTGGTTTTTTTATTCGTCAAGGCGATGGGTTACTCAGAAAATATGGGATATTTGTGTCACGTATTGCTAAAGGGAGTGTAGTCGAAGCGAACGGACTTCTCAAAGTTGGAGATGAAATTGTTGCGGTAAATCATGTTGATGTTGAAGGTTTTTCTCTGGATGATGTAGTGCGACTTATTCAAATCCCTCGAAAATTAATTTTGACGATCAAAACAAACGCCTCTGTTTTCAAGCGAAGCTCATCGGTGGGGGAATCTTATGGCTATGTAACTACAAACAATAGGAAAACGGAAAAAGGATCATCGCGGGAGTATAGGCCTAAAAATAAGTCTTCCCGCGCGAGTGACTACAGCGAGGCAAGCAACCATAGCAAACAAACTATGCAAATAGAGACGGAAGCTTTTAATGCCGATAAAAATGCAAATGAGGCTCGGGACTTTTCAAGATCATCGGTGCGTTCTGAGGGATCATCGACTATCGAGGACCTTATTAACGCGATTCGAGCGCAGAATACTCGATTCCAGCACGCTAAACGAAGTTTAGAACACTCTGGAAGTTTTCCGCTGGATCAAAGCCAGTTATCTGAGTCGGTGGAAGAGGCGCGAAGTGTTAAGAGCTCTCAGACGAGACAGACAGGACGACTGCCAAGAAATCCTGGGATTCCTACGAGAAAGCCATCAGCCGATAGCATAATTTTGTCGAAGAGAACTCCGCCGACCGCGGCCCGGAGATCAAGCACTTTAACTCCTGTCACAACGGTCAACCTTATCTTCGACGATCCCGACGATTACAACTCTGAAAATCCTTCCAGTCAAAAAATTAATGCCGAAAAAGACAACATCTCTGAAGACGATTCCGTTAACGTCATTTCGGCGATAATGAATTCACGAAGTCTTCCGGGCTCCCCAGGAGAGAGCCCGAAGATGCGACGAAGACTACCATCTGTGCCCTCGGACAGTGGTAGGTCGAGTCGGTCCGGGAGCGAACGCTCAGTTGGTGAGAGTGGCAATGAGAGTTCTGCTTCGTCTTCTCCCACAGCTGCTAATCCGCTCTTGACTGTACCAGTTGAACCGAGGAGCCGAAGAATGCTCCCTACACCACCCCCGTCTCCAGTGGCCGCCCACAAAGAGTCACCAAGCGTGACACAACAGAAAGCTCAATTATCTTCAGAAAGACAAGACAATAGAAAGTCGAGTCGAAAGGGTGGAAGTGGACTGTCGGATAGTGAATCACCGGAAGATAAATCACCGACGCTGTCACCCTCGCGGAGGGATTCCGGATTGTCGCTAAGCCACATTTTCAATGCTTTGGCCTTTAGGAATCACTCAGACACAAATGATTTGACGGAAAAGAGCAAAGATAGGCATGGAGAAAGGACTGAACCTTATAAAATCCCTTCTTCGGCTCAACAGTCCGTCCTTAAAGGTGAGACCCTGCACGAAAAAATGTTTGATCAGCAGAAAAGTTCAGTGCTGCTTCAATCGCGTTCCTCCGGCGGATTACAACCACCAAGCCTTCCCCGGAGACTTGCTAGTCGCTCATCACAGCCGAACTTGTTAGTAGCCGTTCAAGAGGAACAAACCAAGCCAAATGGAAAACTCTCGCTTGCTACAAACTCAAGGTTTTCACCTCTTAGCATAAGGCGCGCTAGCTTTGCTTCGATCAGTGACAAGAGCTTAACCAATCAGCTTGCCGATAAGGACATGACTGACAGCGATTTGCTTAGAAGCGAGGCTGAAGATGGCTTCTTGATATTTCCGGATGATTATAGTGGACACAATTTGTTATCTTCACATGCTGTCTCCGGAATGGTCTCGCTACACATCATCAAAGCGACGAATCTTCAATTTGCAGACAAGAAGCTGTTAGAGAAAAAGAAAAAAGTGTTTTGTGCTGTCGAGGTGGATTTTGAGCGTAAAGCTTTCACGAGTTCTAAAAAGGCATCGAAAATCCTAATGTGGGATGAGATGTTCGAAGTGGAAATCCAACATGGCCGCGAAGTGTGCCTTTCTTGTTTCACTTCCAACCACGAATATGATAAACCCGTGGGTAAGGTGTCCTTCAATCTTTCGCCCTTCGTGCGCGTTGGAAAGCAACACAAGGTTTTGTTCCGAATGAATCCACAAGGCGCAATTCACATCGAGATGGAGTTCATTGAGATGAAGACACTGCTCAAACGAGCTCCGTCCGACAGAAAATCGGGCGTTTTCGGCTTCCAGCTCAATGTGACTTCGAGAAACGAGAACGCGAGCGTCCCGTTAGTCGTACGCAAATGTGTGGAGGAGATCGAAAAACGGGGCCTGTCTGCCCAGGGTCTGTACCGGATTTCCGGTAACGCTCGACGTAAAAAGCAGTTACATGCGCAGTTCGACGAGGACAGCACTGCTGTTGATTTGTCAGAGGAGAATTACCCCGATATCAATATCATAGCGGGAATTCTTAAGGATTATCTCCGGGAACTTCCCGAGCCCCTGATAACCGAATCTCTGTCCAAACTTCTGATCCGAGCAGCGCAGGATCATGTTCAAGACCAGGACCAGGCTTCCCAGAAGCGTCTTCTTTCAAAATTTCTCGTCCAGTTACCGCGGAACAACCGGGAAACCCTGGTGTATTTGTTGAACCATTTTATGCACGTGATCGCTGAGAAGGACACCAACAAAATGGACGCGCACAATTTGTCGGTGTGTTTCGGGCCAGTGCTTTTATGTCCCCCGGCGAACCTCACAGAGGGCAAAGACCTGCTGGATCTGAAGCTCCATATCAAGGTCGTCGAGTTTCTCTTCTATCTTTGGAAGAATGCTGGTATGGCCAGTACTTAGTTAAAACTGACTTTGTCTTTTCGAGATTAAGACACCCTCTCTGCTTTATACCCTGTCATTTTTACTCATTTCATTATACTACAAAACTTGACGATCGTTATGTTCCATTTCCATATTGCTATCCACGACTTATCTTTTTGAATATGCAATAAAACAACAGCCCATGAGGGTCTGTTTTTTTACAGATAGTAAAACGAGCGTAGTAAAATGTTTGAAAACCCTCGCGTCATGTCTTCTGACGCACGAGACACGACATGTCGCCGTTCTTGCTGTTTTTTTTGGCCTTTATGCCCCTGAGAAACTCAAAAGGCTACCTTAGCTTTGTTGTTATCGATTATTTCATTATATCCTTGTACTGCCGCTATCTATCACCCTCCTGATTGGAGAAGTTTGCGTGACAATTCTCTACCTTTCTGCATCGTATTATGGAGAATACCCAACGTATCAGGTGCGTCGAGAGGGTTGAGTCCGGTCAATTTTTTTCACGAACAGAGCGTATTTTTACCCCTAACACCCCCCCACCCCCCCCCCCCTTCGTAAAGCCTATTTCAGAGCTGCCAAAAGCCAACCTCGTATACAGCTATTTCGAGAAAGGCTGTCGGAAACAAAGTGCACGCGACAATCCCGAAATTTAGTACGGGATATGACCAATAAGATGTGCCTGACACCGTAGCTGTCGAACCTACTTTTGTTGCGTTCCTTTAGCACACGCAAACATATATCCATGGCCTCCTGAGCCATTCTTTCATTCTTCTTTGAAGAAAAGTGAACTCAAAACTACCCACAATACGTTTCGGGATTGTCGCGTGCAATTTTTCCGACAACCTTTCTCGAAATAGCTGTATTTATGAACATGTCAGCCAAATAAAGTTCCTAAGGTCTGTCTTCAGATGAAAGGCCCTGGGAACGAGGTTAGCCCTTAACCTCTTCATCAAAACGAGGCCTGCTCCACCATCTCTCATATCAAAGAGAATTAAAAGAATTTTCATAGGAAAGGAAAAGCACCAGATATAACTAATTCATAGTTTTGCTATCCTGAAAGCAGTGGCGGATCCAGGGGAGGGGCCCGGGGGCACGCCCCCTCCCCCCCTTATTTTTAGACCAAACAAGAAATTATTTTGGAGACCTGCCCCCTCCCTTTTCTCAGGGTCTGGATGACCGCACCCCCTCCCCCCTCCCATTATCTCAAGGTCTGGATCCGCCAATGGAAAGTTCACTGCTTTCGTTACTCGGCAGCCAGGTTTCTATGGAACGTGGAGCAATAATCCATAATGATAACTCTATTGGGTGATTTACACTCCTCTTCCACTTTCAATCTTTCCAGTCTGCTTTAAAATTAGTGCTTATTTCACAGTTTTGGTGAATCTGCCTTTCAATTACTTGTCAGTTCTATTCTCAGGCAAGTTGCAGCAAAACAAATGAATATCATTACAACACACTTTTCAGGTCTGATCAAAACCCTAATTTATACCCTTTCAAATAAGTTTAGCTCGTTTCACATAAAATTACTAATTTTTAGCAAAACCCACTTTGTCTCCTTTTGCTTGTTTGTTTCGTTGCCAAGTAGCAAGGCGGAAAATCAAAAAGATTCCGAAGGTATTCGAGGAGCAAAATAATTTTCTCTGTAGAAGTTGTAGTTAATTTTTTATCTCAGGTAATTTTTGTTTTTCTTGTGTTGATGGATATGGTAATGTATGCTAATAAAGTTGAAACAAACGAAAAATAAAAATAATTAACTACAACATAGATTTAGAAGCTTTCATCCAAATGAAATTAGCCTCGTTTTATTTGTTCATTATTGTTAGTTTTCTATGAAGGCCCGCTTTGTTTGTTGCTCATTTCGTTACCAGGTAGCTAGGCGGAATATCAAAGAGAAGTCAGGGGCCTTGGACCAATCAAATTCATAGTTTTCATGTGGATTTCTTACTGATTTCATGGGCTATTTTCTTGAACAAATTTAAAATTCTTTTCCATGATTCGATTCGCTTTTCCCCCACCTGTTGCACTTACTGCCTTTCTACAGCCCGTTTTTTGCAGATAGCAAGATAAGGAAAAACTATCGTTTCAGGTAAGGAATTTTGCTTTATAATGTGTATCCTCGTGCAAAAAAATGGATCCTTTTGCAAAAAAATAGATGGTCGGTGATTGCCTCTAATTTCAAGCCATTTCTTGTCATCAGTTGTTGTTTTTCTCTTATCCTCTAGTTTCTTTTAAATTACTCGGCTATATTTATTTTTGAAATTTCCTTACCTCAAATTAAAGTATTCATATATTGATTTGCCTTCTTTTCTGGCCAAGGGGCACTGGAAAAAAAAAAACGATAAATTTTTAAATTTAGTTTCTTCACGGACGACCACATCATAAATATATTTTTAATTTTTCGGAGCTTATCACAAGTGAAGTAAAGTCAGCTTAACGTCTTGTGGCTTTAAAATGTCCGGCAATTTTCAAGGAAATTTTTCGAAACATTCTATTTCCATAGAATCGGCAGTTCAGTTCTTTATTACCCGACAGAAGCGAAATTGCTTGTTCTTTAAAGGTCAGCAATCTAAGGGTCAGTATATATATACAGGAATGATTTGGCGTAAGTTAAGTGATTAAAAATGCTTAAAAGCAACACCTGTGCAGCAAATAGTTTTTTATCAATCAACGAGAACGGTTTTCTAGGTATGAGACTGAGCTAAAACATATTGTTTCATTGCCTTGTCAGTTTGTCGGAGCGTAAGTTTTTTTTTTCCAGTGTTCAAAAACATTTTGCGACAAAACGTCCCGGCCCGTAATTCTTAATCTCGCCTACCATCAACAGCCGTGTGGTACAAGGAATAGTTACATAAGGGAGGTCTATCCTTTCTTGATCTGTTTAAAGCACAAAAAACACAATTTGAATACTTGAAATTTAATAGGATTAGGATGGTCCTCTCAGATCCCGTTATTTGCTACTAATCACCAGTTAAAACCTTTGTACGGTGGTGAGTGGCATCGTTAAATTTCGTTTCCTGTTTTTTTACATTAGAGACCAGGCCTTGGCGTTATGGCGAATTCAACTCCTCTTTTCGGTAGTAACCATAGCAACGCAACAAGAGAGGAACTGATTGACATACTGAGTACTGGTCAAAAAGTGAGTCTCGCGATACCTTACATCATTATCGAACCTTTGGCGCTGGGCCTTAACTTTCTTGCTCTTCTGATCATATGGAAGCAAGAAAAGTATGCTCGCAAAGCAAGCAAGAACCCGCTCTGTCAACGCATGCTACGATCCCAGCTGAGGACATACTATTTCTTGCGTCACTTGGTATTCTCAGACCTCTTGACTTGTTTTATTGCAATCCCATTCGATGCGCTGGAGATCTACCGCCTGGAATTTCGACGGTCCCATCAGTACTGCGCTGTTTCCAAATACGTCCGTTTTGTTGCCATGGGTACCAGCTTCTACATTCTCGTCGTCACAATATTCGAACGTTTCTGGTCTTTGACATTCGCCTTCCACCGTTTGAGCGACAAAACGGTTGTGTACATGATCCGAGGAGCATGGTTTTTAGCGTTTGTAATCAACGTTCCCTTTTTCTTCTTGTATCATTCACGAGTTGAGTACATGTCTGACAATCACCAGTATTATGTACGAGTGTGTATAGCCGAGCCAGGGACCAACGGACAAATTGCTCGCGCCTATTTAGGCATCACGCTAATTATTCCTGCCATTGCTATCGCAGTTTTCTCCGTTATCATAATGTACCGTGTGCTCCAAATCGAGAAATCTTTTAAAGCACAAAGCCCAAAAAATGAAGATTCTGACGCGGATCCCTTGAAAGCCGAGGCCAGGAGAGTGGCCCTTTTGTCCAGCTATATCACTGCTAGTTTTTGGTTTTGCGTCAGTCCCGCAGGGTTTTATTACCTCATAATCGCTGGTATTGGTCGCCCGGAGTTCCCTACCTCGTACCTGATTGGTCGTTACGTCGTCATCATTGCTAACGCCAGCGCTGCAGTTAACGCGGGGGTCACCATTTTATGTTTCAAGCCGATCAGGGATCGCGCGAAGAGGTACTTGGGTCTGGGAACTAAAGATTCTTACGATACCTTCAATGGTGGCAGCAATCAAACAGTCACGGGAGAAACCAGCACTGTTCAACTGTTAGCTGTCAAGGTTAGAAGTTCTTTTCGAAAGATGCGATATGTTTTAAAAGGCGGATCACTTGCTAAGAAGGACAATGAGGAGGCCGGCACTGCTAAAACTGATGAAACGGCTAAAGTCTCCAGTGAGGAATTTACGGTTACTGAAGAAACAATAAGCTCGACTATTGAAAGAACTTCAAATGAATGCCGTTCAAATATAGTACAAAGTACAGAATTATAGACAATTGTACAGAGGATGGCTCTGTCAGATAAGCCACAAGCATATTATCTTGAGAAAGTAACTCCCATATTAAGCTAATATCATAACGTCTTCACCAGCTGTCACTTTTTCGGGGTACACTTTAACTGCGAAAAGATCTGTCTTAGCCATAAAAATGGGGCCCTTTCAGTAAAAAAAAAAAAAACAAAACAAAACAAAAAAATAGAGGGTAGGGAGAAGAGAAGCGACGACCCTTGAATCTCCTCCGCTGAGGCTCCCGCTGGCAATTCCAATAAAAATAGTAATAGTAAGCTCGCGGTGGACGATGTGAAGAGGAAAAGGCGGTCTCTCTTCCTGGCCTTCCCATCGTACTCCGCGCGCTTTCATTTTTTTTTTCACTGTCCACGAAAACGTCGCTGGAAAATAGACTCCACATCTTTTCAAACCCTTTCACGATTATCCCAGGTCGCCCAGTTACTTAAAAGAAGAGAATTTATGTTAGAGCTGAAGAGATCAGAGGGGACCGCGCCCGAGTTCAGAAAGAGATTGATAATTTATCGCCTGGCCGTTCCCGTTCTCTAGTAAACTTAAACGTCGTAGTTGTTCAGGGACGGAAAAAAAATGTACAAAAAAGCGTGATGCATGTGCAGAGTTGTTGTTTTGCCGAACTAAAACTATTGACTTTTTGATGTTGCCATTGCCCTCGTCGCCGGCAATCTCGTTCCCAGGTTCTCCTGGGAACGAGGTTGTCTTCGTCGTAGTTTTCTAAGGTCGTTAAAGAGAGTCTAAAGAGACCTCTGCGGGGCGGAGGACGGGAGGCGACTACCGGAACGTTCACATCTGATCACTGTCTGATCGCGTGAAATACTTCATACCATTAAAAAAAAAAACAAAAACAAAAGCGCTTCAAAATTGAAAATTATTTTGTTAAGTGCGAGATGCAAAAGTTTTGTCATTGAGGTTTCATTTGAATGGTAACACTATAGATTTTCCTATAGATTTTAAAGTTAAAGAGATATCGCTATAAACGTGTTATTGGAGTCAGTGACTGGGTAAAAGCAGGAGCCTAATAATAATAGTAATAGTTATAGGCTCGTGGTAAAAACACTATGTATGTTTCTCCTGAGGTAGGCGGTCGTCACAGGAACAGTTTTTACAACTGTAACTATAGAGTCACTCCAGGGATCAATAAACTTATTATCATAAGTCTTATCACCTGGTCTTATATTCAATTTTCTTTTCTTGTTCCTTGACTTTTTATTAGAGATATACCCCTTTATCACAAAAACACTTGAACGAGACAACTTAATTTTACTACTGAAATCCACACACACATTGGCAGTCTCGGGGGATAACATATATAAGCCTCCAGCCGGGGGGAGGAAGGTTTAGTCAACAAAATTTTATATTAGGTCATCGCAGACCCCAAGGACAGATTCAGTCTCTACTCTTTTCATACACAAAAACCCGAAAAAGGTACCCATAATGGGCGGAGCCGGGAATCGCCCTCTCGGGCCATGTTTTGCGCCGCTCCCCCATGAATATGGTCACTTCAGGATTCAAAACAAATTAAACTTGTAGTTTTCTTTCTTTCTTTCTTTTTTTCACTTTTTTCCCCTTTTCTTCATGGTTCTGAAGAATGCGGAATAAAAGACTTCAATTAAAATGGGCGCACGACCTCAGGAAGTAAGTGTAGTGTAGTCTGAGGCTGTTTTTCAGTCAATACATTTTTACAAAGTAAAAACACAAACGTACGTTTCTTTTACGTAGCATTTATCTGTTTTGATTTTATACAGTTTGTAAATAACCTATAAATTCGCGCTGTTTATTCTTTTTCATTGTTTCCTAAATATATTCCTATTGTGCATTGGACGGGTCATATCCCATAGCAACGCATTGTGCTACGCTGTGATTGGTGGAGGATTGTAATGCAGTCTTTATCAATGCGAAGAAGACATGGAGAATGAAGTGATAGAGTCGCTTTGACGTTTTTATCGAAGATTTCTGTTCCTTTTTAACGTGTTTTACGAGTCATGGGTGACGACAATGACCTGACAAATGCATGCAAGTTCATAGAAGGTATATTTCGGAGGGTTTTATCCGTTGTCAATATGGTTTACCACTACCATATGGCGTGTTTACCTAACAAAATGTTCCTTGAATCCTGTTGTAGATCGGTTGTATTTTGCGACTCTTCGAAATAAACCACGAAGCACTGTATCTACGCACTATTTCTGCGTGGACGATGAGCTGGTTTATGAAAAGTAAGTGTCTTCTAATTTGCCTCGATATTTAGCGCCGAATCACGTTCTAATTAATCAAATTGTTCTTGTTCTTGTTCTGTTCTTGTAGTTTCTACGCTGACTTTGGTCCTTTGAACCTGGCTATGTTGTACCGCTACTGTTGTAAGCTGAACAAGAAACTTAAGGTATGTTTTCGGTGCCTTGTATCTCTTTTTCGAGCAACAATACCGCGATAACATATCAGTTTGTTTGATATAACTTGCAAGATCTATCTTTTCGATCCTTCGGGGCTTCTTTACTAATATAAATTGGCGTTCTCCTGAAGTGACATGCCCTCGCCGAAGGAATTAGATTATGGAAGCCGTATGCTTTAAAGCCTGCGTGCCGTTTTCTGCCCTTTAAACTGATCAAAAATGCGCATTTTCATCTAGAGATACAGTAAAGGAAGTTATGTCTAGATGAACGAATGATTTGAATATGTAAGGTTGAGAGGAAACATCTGACGAGTGTGTTTTCACTGTTTACGATTTCCCGTAAGCGTATATTTGCTTATTAAAGCTTCCCATTTGTATAATGACTGAAATATTGACCACCAAAACAGCCCTTTTCCTTGTTAGGTCCCCAGGATTTTCTCTGAGGACTTTTAAGAGCCTTTAACAGTTGTTAAATATTCTATCGCTCTGTCACAATTTGGCTCATAATGTTGTGGTTTGTAAAAACATGGCTTCTTGCGACCAAAATGGAGTTGTGGTTTTGGAATTTTGCCCCGTGCTTCTTTGTATTCGAGGGCAAGGGTGGCTAAACGGTGATAACTTAGTTTAACCCTGTCACAAATTTTGCTCGCCAAAGGAAAACCGTAAAAATCCATTATGTTCGAATTTAAATTTCTGCAAGGTGCGTGTGAGCTTGATTGAAATTCTTCCGTGCGGTTAAAGAATCTTCGCGAGTACCTGGAATTAGTTCTTAAGCACAGTAGTTAATTCTATTCAATGAAACCTAAATTTATTATGAGAAAGTGTATATAAACTTTGTATTCATAGAGAGGTTTGGTCTGATGAATGTTATGATCATTATTGAAATCATTAAGTTTTTATAGATCCCCGGTCATTACGCAGTTGTTATGAATTTAAGCTTAATGGAGCAGTTTTAGAATACCCGGTCATTTGTATAACATGAGAACTTAAGCATCCGATCGTTTAGCAGTTAATAATTTCGTGGCAGGGCGTTCATCCAAGCTTATTGCTCGCACAGTGATGTTGTGATATTCACCCAACCTCACAAGATACATGCTCTGAAAGAACCCGTATAAAAATAATGCTTCTGTGTGCATTCTTTGATGCATGTCTGCTTGTAACAGTTTGTTTACGAAGCTATGAAAATGTTGAATGATTTGCATGGTAGATATCTCTATGACTTGGTTTGATAGAAAATCAACTCAGCAAGGTTTCTTCTTGATCTTCCATTTGTTTTTTATGGATATTTTTCCCAATTCAGACGGTCTTTTGTGTTTTTCTTTTGTTTTAAGTGAAGAAATTGCACTAGCCCCAGGCTAGTAAGGCACACCTTTAGACGTGCATTTTTAATATTACATTTGTCTGACGGGCAAATAACATTTGCTGAAATACACAATGTAACTTAAAGTGGGTGGGTAGGTTTTAGGAACAAATCTTTCCACTTCTTTTACTAGTCAGTAAAGTGTACTTCTTGAAAGATCCCATAACCAAGGACTTCCCTAAAGTACAATGTTCTGTCAGTGATTACCAAATCTTCGACACTTTTTTGGTGATTTTATAGGAAGGTTTGACCGTCATTTAAAGTAGTTTATTGACTGGATGGAAATGAGTTTTTGTATCTTTGTTTACCATTCCAGTCCTTCTCACTTGCAAAGAAGAAGATTGTTCATTACACATCATTTGACAGTAGAAAAAGAGCTAATGCAGCTTACCTCATAGCAGCATATTCTGTGAGTATGATATTTTTTATCTAGGGTAATGTATTTAGGTCTTGTCGAAAAGTGGTTGGAGTATGTACCTTTATTGTATGATAAAAAGAAAAGTGTATTACAACATGGCCAAGGCTCAAATTGACCATCAGATTTGAAATTTGACTTTTTACCCTTTTTTGTGTTGTCAGTTTTAGCTTGTTGTTATGCTGACAACATCACCCTAGGATTGTCTGTTATACTTCTTAAGGGAATAATGATGGATATTGATCAATAATATAAATATTGTTTTTGTAGATTATATATTTGAAGAGATCACCTGAAGAGTCGTACAGGCTTCTAATAACTGGTTGTAACCCACCCTTTTTACCATTTAGGTATGTTCATCACATTTATGGTAATTTTTTGGTAACTTTGTATTTATAGCACTCTTTAGTTTCTTTCAAGTTAAAACTTTTTCAAAAGACTTATCATCAGGTGTGATTGAGAATGTCCTGTCAGTTTTTGGCTGCTTTGTTACCTTAGGCACTGGAAGCTTTATCTCACTTTTTTAAGGGCTACTGTCCTCACTTAGTTGTATGTATGGATGGGAGCTGGTGACATATATGTACTCCAGGGGATATTACATGTACATGTATAACCCTGTGCTGAACTACAGCTGTACATGTAGTATCCTGTCCAGGATTGAGAAGCTTCTCCCAAGTGATTAATGGTACAGAAATGGAGCAAAGCTGTCACTGTTAAGCCCTACATATATGCCTCATATAAATGTGCCATTAACTTCCTACAACTTTGCTTAAAGATTCTTATGTTTTTTCCAGGGATGCATCCTTTGGAGCATGTACATATAATCTGTCTTTAGCAGATGTTCTTAGTGGTCTTTATAAGGTAAGAAGCTTTAATATTCCTTTTGCAGAGATTCACCAGTGGAAAAACAAATATTAATTTTGTGTCTCTTTTATCCTTCTCTTGTCACTTTCAGTCTTTACAGAAAGGATTTTTTAACTTTGATACTTTTGATGTTGCTGAGTATGAGTATTATGAGGTAAGAACAAAAGTATATAATCAGTGATTTTGTTACAAATAGTTATGGTGAGTCCTTGGACTCATCTTGTGAAAAATAATGAGTCCAAGTCCATAACCAATTGTCCCAGTTCAAATGAAATAAGGAGTCATTCTTGGGCCTTTATGTAACCAGACAGTTAATCTGGAGACAGATGCCAAAACTCTTTAGCCACATTCACTGAAATTAAAATATACAGTAGTCATTCTAGATACATTTAAAGCACAAAAAGGCTTAAATAAATATGCATCCTTAAATAACAGCCACAGAAATCACATGAACAGGATATTCTACCAAAAAATCTTCAAATCGATTGATCATTCTTTGTGTCCTATGGGATGCATGCCATGATTATTTTGTGTCTTTGGGGTTTTTTATGCGTCAGGGGCACAGGACGCAGAGGTAACAAAATCACTGTATAATGTTAGATCTTGAGAATTTATTTTTCCTTAGTTACTTGTAAAATTTTTGTTCTAGCTTATGACTGCTTCTGTGGTGGGCCTTTTCTCAAATATTTTTTTTTGTTCTTACAGAGAGTCGAAAATGGAGATTTTAACTGGACTTTACCTGGTAAGTTTAGTGGTTCAAAACATTGCATTTCTCCTTTCAATTTACCAGCAATACTGACACTTGTAAAACAAGTTATTGCTCTGCATGAGTTCCTTGTAGGGAAGTATATTTTGATAAATTAATGCTCATAGTAGATCTCACTCATATTCACTTGTATCTTTCTTTGAAGAAATTTATGGTATTATCTATAATTGTCTGTCCAGTAATAGTAATTCTTATATTAATTTTCTTCTTATTTTTTTTCCAGACAAATTCTTGGCTTTTAGTGGACCTCATAATAAAAGTAGAATTGAAAATGGTAATTATTAGCAGTGATGTGATATCTTAGCTGCAGGTGGAAGTTGGCGTTTAAAAGTTTTGTACGTTTTCTTCATTTTCTTTTAAAAAATCGATATTACTTTGAAAACAAGTCAGTGACAAACAGAACTTTGACATTACAATCTTATTATTTACCTCTCCTAAATGTTTGTGGGAGTATGGTTACATAAGGTAAAATCAGACCACACACAAATGTATATGTGTTAATTTTTTATTTTTGTTAGGGTATCCTCTGCATGCACCAGAATCTTACATTGACTATTTCCAGAAGCACAATGTGACAGCAGTCGTCAGACTTAACAAGAAATTCTATGATGCAAAACGATTCAGTGATCATGGCATTGATCACTTTGACCTCTTCTTTGTTGATGGAAGCACCCCTAGTGACTCGATAGTTAGGTGAGTCATGGAATGAAGATGATGAAGATTGTCGCAGTGCTTCTGCATGAGCACTGCAGTCTATCAATAAGCCCCAATTTTTTTTTTCTGCTGGTGATGTTGAGCTCAAGGATGACCAACTTTGTTTGTTTGTTTTTAGGCGGTTCTTAAATATAGCTGAAAACACCAAAGGAGCAGTTGCAGTACACTGTAAAGGTGAGTTCAGTTTTTTCATTCAATCAGCAGGAATTTTAGGAAGCTTTTGTTTAAGTTATTGGGTTAAAAAAAAGCTTGAATTCCACCTTACATAATGTAATAAATAAACATTTTTTGGCCCACGTGTAAAAGACACTAGAAAATCTCATTAAAACAACCAGGTTAGTCATGTCCTTTTTAGTTGGCAGTTTTATTAATGGGGTTTCAGCATTCTTTCAGCTCTATTGAAACTTATTTATGCGGGCATGTAGTTCAGTAGGTTGCTGCAAAGGTCATTTTTAGTCACCTGCGTGCTTCACAGTGGAACTGTAAGCTGTTGGTTGGTAGACATTTAAACTGATGTCTGAGTTTTATGTTACAGCTGGTCTTGGTAGAACTGGAACTCTTATTGCTTGTTACATCATGAAACACTACAGGTTTACGGCAGCAGAGGCCATCGCTTGGTTAAGGTATGGAATGGTGTAATCATTGGGTTCAGTATCATGTATGTTCAGTCCATTTATGTTCATTAAAAGTGTAATGGGGCCTAGTTGAGTTTAGGTTGTCTTCTCTGGTTTTAAGTTATGCTCTCATTGCTTCATCTGCGCAGACACTTTAAAGGCATATTATTACTAAGAGCTCAAGGAACAATAATAGATATATTAAAGATTTGTGTTCATGTCAAAATGTTGATTTCATTGATCCTTAACAGAATTTGTCGCCCTGGGTCAGTGATTGGTCCACAGCAGAACTTCTTAGAAGAGTAAGTCAGAGCAATTTTCATTAAATATACATTGACAAGTTAAATAGACCTCCATAGCTTGTATGGTTTACTTCCTAATGAAGGTCTCAGGGGAAGTTGCCCCTTTGTCTTTTCATAAATTATGCGTACATATGCACTTGAATAAGAAAAAATTTGAATGAAACAGTTTTCTAGAGTATTATCAAATGACATAAATTGGGAAAACGAAACTTATAAGCTAAACAGGTCTATTTCATAGATAACTTTATGGTAATTTCATAGATAAAATTATTTTGGTTAACAAAAAAGGGATCAGGAGACATATTTGACATATATCTAGTTTCATGTGTAAGTCAAATTTCTAACACTCCAGCAGGTGTTGGGTTTTAATGAAAGCCCTGTATTTTATACTTACTATTTTGTTTGGAATTATTAATCATTATTTCTCTTCATTTAGAAAACAAGCGAGTCTGTGGATCCAAGGTGACATTTACAGATCAAGGGAACAAGAAAGAGCAGAAAAAGGTTAGTAGTAACAAGTTAGTGGTAGCACTAAGTAACATGGTTCTATGTCTTCAGTTGAGGATGAAATTGGAAGGTGGAAGTGCTGATTGGAAGTGTATCTGGAAAAAAAAACAGCAGGGAGCAAGGACCATCAACAAACCATCAACAAAACTCAACTCACATAATATTTAGTGCGCATCCAGGATTTGAAGTCGGGCCACTTTGGTGGGAAGCAGATGCTCTCACCGCGACTCGCTACTCTACTTTTGCCCCCCCCCCCTGCCCCACCACCATCACCATACAACCAGGCTGTCAATAAGAAGCTAAACTTGTTCCTTGTGTTAATGATGACAGGTGTTGACAAATGCCCTGTGAGCAGGCTCATTAATGGTGTGGACACCATAAAGATAGAAGATTCTGGAAATGCAAGGACACCTAAGTATTACAAGGTACTGTTGTCACTATTTTTTTTCTAAGGTAAATTATTATTGTTATTCACAGTCGTGAATGTTTGTAATAATTTGTTAATAGTAATGTTGGTGTGCTTACAGCTGTAGCAAGCGTCAGTGGGTGTGTCAAAGTTTACATGTAATGTCTCCTTTTCATGTAACTTGTTTATCTTGAATAGCCAATAATTTTATTATTTCCGACGTTTTGTCAACCGGACCCTTTGAACTTGAAAATTGTGTCAAATTGTGCCACAATGACACCAAAAGGCCCATCTTTTGTGAGTGTGGTACAATAATACTTGATTTATTTCACTGGGTTTCTTTTTGTAGTTTTCTGCTTGTGAATTGTGCAAGGTGTGATCTTGATAGCTCGAAGTTTGGCAGCTCTCTTGCGATCAGCTGACAGACATTTTGCCGCACCTTGCAACTGGTGAACCAGTAGTTGTGCTACGAAAGATCAGCTTTTTATCTCTCTGAGAAAGATATCATTATAAAGAGTGAAGTTTTTCTGTTATGTTTAAAGGATTTAACACCTATTCTCCGTGCTACTGGCACCCCTTCATCAGGAGCTTCTGTCATAAGTGGTAGGAGCAGCATTCTTTCTTCGAAGGAAATAACTGTAACCAAAGATGCTAATGACAATGAAGAGACTACACAAGGAGACGAGTTAAGAAGACTCAAGACAAGTCGTGCACTGCGGCACCCAAGATCAGCCACAACAGGCGGGCTAAAGTAAGTTGTCATGATCATGGCAGTGCTCTAAGGAAAATTGAAGGGAGCCCAGTGCTCTGAAACTGTAAAATTTAGGGTGCCCAGCATTTGATTTGTAAGAAAAATCTGAGATTTTCTAGTTGCCCGAGGGCAAAAGTTAGGTGCCAGGGCCCACCGGGCTCTGCTAGAGCACAGCCCTGATGATCAATCATTTAATTTGAGGTTTTACAGTTGGTTGTTAGGACCTTAAGTATTTGGTGTGAGTTTTTATTGCCAAGTTAATTATGCTTATTGTGGTAATCTCTTGTCTTGTTACTCTGACTTTTCTCTCGAGTACATTGTTTTAATATTTTCTAAACACCACTTCTTATCAGAAAGGAGGGAGCTCTTTGGGCACTGAAATTTTCAGATTTGTGTGTACTCAATGTTTAAGGTGCATTTCTGTGGGAGAGTCCAGGATTAGATCCTAAATAGATTTATTAGATCAGTAACCTGCAATTGTTACACCAGAAAGACACAAAAAGGGCCACAAGTGGAATGAAGAAATGTTTGAACCAGAAACTGTAAGATCCAGATATATAGATTTGATACAACAAATCCAGAGTGTTGATTGTTCAGAACTTTTTAAGATGGCTCTTTTTCGTTTGCAGGTTAGAGGATGGTAGACTAGGACATACACGGTCTACTACTGGTCAGTCTCTAAAGTAAGTAGTAATGTTCTTAAAGAGGTCCTTCACTAAAATCAGGGCTGTCAAAATGTTTTTAAGTGGCAGGTATACCTGCCAACTTTTTCTGAGATATAAGTGTGAGATTTTTATCCTGGGAGTGCTGGGATTTTTGAAGACGACACGATCATTTCCGAAGATTCCCGAAGTCTTCCAAAGACGTCCGAAGTCTTAGGACGCGTATAAACGCGAGCTTGCTCCCAGTGCTCTTCACTTCAAAACTCAGAGATCGCGAGGAAGGTATTGTCATTATTTCAGTTTACACATGGTTTTCGTTCCTTACGTGGGTCTGAGTTAACATATTTTTGGAAATTGTGTCCAGCAAGACGGCAACAACTCACATTTTTCAATCAGGCATGAGAAATTGGCCCGCAAGCGTTAGCCGGCGTGAGATCGAAGTTTTCAACCCTCAGGCGTGAGACTCACGCCTAAGGCGTGAGAGTTGGCAGGTATAGGCAGGCTGATGATGATTGGTAGACAGCTTTGGAACTCGCACCAAAGGCACAAGTTCTTGAGGTCCGAAGTGATTAGGGACATTAATTGGAATTTAGAGTCTCAAATGCCATTTCCAGGGGTTTTCAAGAGGTATTCTTCCACCGTGGACGCCATGTTGCTTTGTCAGAATACATGCAAGACTGGGAACAATGCTGTCGAAATGTCCCAGGTGTTTCATGACATTGCACAGTTCGAATGTTTCACAGATCTAAACCTGTTTAAATATGCGTTCAATGTCAATCATCATCATTATTCGCTGGTACTTATTTTTTGTTAGCAGTTATGGTAGAAGGAGCTGAAAGTAGCCGGCTAAGGGTGGCTAACTAGCAGCAGTTTTGGCCGGTTACCAGCCCTTATTGACAGCCCTGCTACAATATGCAGATTTAGAAAAGAGAAGGAAACTGGAAGTCGAAATGCATCCCATAATTGTTTCTGGGATTGTTACCAAGGACATACCGGTCAGCTATGGGCCAATTTTTTTTCCCTGTCTGTAGTATCAGTCCCAGAGGTCTTGCAGAAGTTAACTCAACCCAGTTTTTTTGCATTTCTCTAGTGGTGAATTAATATTAGGATTCAAGTTAAGATAACATTTTATTCCTCGAATAAGTGCCTAGGTGCTTAACAAGGGTGCATTTATTAAGTTTGAGAAGTCTCAATTACTGATCTAAAATGTCTGTTTTCAACAGGCTTGGGACCTCTGCTGGTATGCAGTCAGTCATGTCTCCACTAAAAACATCCAAGGTGTCTGCTTTGCCACGAAGAACAACAAGAACTTCGTCACACATGTTGAGAAGGTAACAGTAGGAGGGATTTTTTTGTCAGCGATATTGGCTTTATTCTTCTTATTTGAAGCAATAATTTCAAGACCTGTACTTGTGGGAATTTCATGCTCAAGCTAAGAAAATTGATATATTTTCAGCTAAAACCCAGGATAGGTCACATGTGCAGGGCTTCTGACAGGGTGCGGGGAAAAAAATTAACATTTTGCAGGATTTTGGAAGCAAATTGTGCAGGGAATAACATGAATTTTACAGAAATTGTGTGAGATTGTAAATTGTTTTTCAAAAATAAAGTAGGCTTGTTAAGGAATACATAACTACTAATAATCCCCCCTGAAAGAACTTCACATTGATACAAACTTCAAAGAGTATGACACAGTTGATAAACTATTGATAAGTGATCATGAAACAATTATTATTTATAAAACATTTATCAATTACTTTGATGAAAAACACCAATTATAAATTGCATCCTTTTATACAACTTGCATAATAATTGTTACCATAACATTAATTCCTCTTCTTCTTTCCAGTCGGATGACTTCATCTCGAGTGAGCAGTAGAGCACTTAACCTTGCTACTCTAGCAAAGACATGACCAACAGATTCTGAGCCTTGTTACAGCAATCAGTGGAACCGAAAAGCTGGCAGTTTACAAACAGCTTGTTTGTAAGCAGTTCATGCTCGACCTTTGTTGTATGTTCTCAGAGTGGACTCAGTGAAAAGAACTTACAGTATATATCTTTCCCCCATCTCCTGCCCTACTGCCGTGACAGAAATTTGTAGCATGATTGTTCTTGGAGTGAAATTACAATGAAAACTAGAAGTGACAATGTAAGAAAGAAGCAACGAGTAGAAATATTGGAGGATAGAAAGAAGACGGGATGTCAGGATGTACTTAAAATCAGCTTTGTACTCACTGAAAACGATGATGCAGATATTGGAACACTTGATCATGCTCTGTGCTGTGAGGGAAATGTTGCTCATAGCTTCTCAATTGGAGTAGTAGTTAAGAAGGTCACTGGTGGTCCTATCCAATTGGAATGCTGCATTTGGATCATGTGACTATAATGGACCAATCAGAACAGTCAACACTGGATTTGGTCCAGGCCATTTGTGGAATTGACAGCGAGGTATGAATAGTACCTTGTGTGACAGTGTAACCAATAAAACTAAGAGTCATTATCCAAAGACCCTGCTTCATACATCTTCTAAAACTGTAGCTATGTACACCTCTGTGTAATTTTAGAGGTCCATTGTAGCTCTTTTGCATGGCATTGTACAAATTTTGAAAAGCCATTTTATTGAGAATTTGATCACCTTAACTTAATTGAGGATAGTTTTATTATAATTTATTGTTTTTACAAGAATTGTAATGATCAATCAGTCGGTAATATTTGCCATAGCCAATCAATTTGCCAGGCTAATATGGCCTTTTGCTGAGATAAGAGACACACTCATTCAAATTTGATATCTTTTGAGTAATAACAGTAATGAAGTGAAAAATACTAAATATGAAATTCAACTTTCTTAATTGACGTCAATCAGTTTTGGCTGCTCTTTGAAGGAGCTGTGTCGCGAAGTTTATCAAAATTCAAACAAAACTGCCACAAACTTGAATTATACACAAAAATAACAGCTCAAAACTTTAAAATAAGGTATAAATAACACAGCAAGTACAAAAGGAGACACGGAAGGACAAACTTGAAGAAGATTGAAACAGATTGCAGTTGTGGTTTTTGAAAACTTGTTAGCCTAACACTTTTTCATACTTCGTTTTTGTTGTTTGTAACTTTTGACATTATGCTTGGGAGACATTTGCAGTGGCGATCCAGGAGACGGGCCTGGGGGAGACCAGGGAACCCCCCCTCCCTTATCTGAGGGTCTGAATGACCAGGCCCCAACTTATCTCAAGGTCTGAATCCGGCACTGATTTGTTTGAGACAAACCTGTGATTTTCTCGTTCACAAGTAATTTTCCATATTCATAGCGAATAAGGGGGCGTAACTGGCATTTTGAACAAATTGTACCGAACAAGCGTGACACAGCTCCTTTAAGTCAAATATTAAAGTATTGAGATGTGGGTCCAACGTTGAAAGAAGTCCTTATTTTCTTCTACATTTTAGAAGTATCTATTTCTGATCCTTTCGTTGTCTTGACAAAAAGCCATACTAGTTGGAAAACAAAATATTAAAAGGGCTATGTCAGTTGATAAGCAAACTTCGGGTTTGCCTGTGTGTATATGGCGTGATATATCGCGACCTTTTAGCTGGTTATTTACTGTCCAGCGACAGATATATACAGATTCAGTGTATGTACTTTATATTCTAAATTATTTTTGTATGGAACGTTTCCAAGAGAGGTGTGTTTTTAGGGGGTTGTTGTTTTATTGGTATAAGGTGTCTATTTTTAATCATACACAAAGTATGCTTGTTATTAACTATATTATTCTCAAACTTAACCATGGACGAGACCTCTTCAGCACTCTCACATGGTGCTACCAATTATGCGTGCCTCTTATTTTTTAGTCTGGATGAAATCCTTTGTATTGTTACCATTCAAATGAAAGCTACTGAGCAGTACTTTCCTGTGGTGCTGTTTATAACTTTTTACAAGAGGGTCCTAACTTTTGAATCTGTGGACAAATTCCTGTAGTGAGACCTTTTAAATTACTCCCCTTTTTTGGTACTTGCACACGGTGCTCTTTCTTGTCATTGCGTTTTTTTTTTTAATTAACAAGGTATTTTAACAACGTTGTGTTAAATCATGAAAGGTTGTAAATTCATGTGTTATACATATTTTTAGTTTGCAACCACGGGAAAAGGCGACCATGTTTGTTAACAAAACAATACAAATTTTCTTCGCGGAAGTTACATGAGTTCCTTGCGGAGGTTAAGGGGTAACGTTTTTGTCAACCAGCATGGCTGTCGGGACTTCAGCTGCAAACCAGCAATTTGAAGCGAAGAAGCAAGTTAACATAGTTTAACTCGGCAAATAAGATTTACATGATATAACGTCTGTGTTATATTTTTTATTGTACTATAAGTGTTTGTATGTATCACAAGGTTGTAATATTACCATTTATTAATAAAACTTTTTTTCATAAAAGGGTACCTCTTGTCTTTTGCTGACACAAAAATGACAACCTGCAGTCGCTGTTAGCAGCGACAGAATCGACGAAAGATCAGAAACAATCGGATCCCAATCTACTATAGTCGATAAGCCCATAAAACAGCCTGTAACAACAGGATTCTAATCTCAATCGAATCAAACACCAAGACAGCCTAAGCAGCGCGACAAGTCGAGACCCGTTATAATAATGGGAGTTTCCATGATTAAACAATCATATTTATCCCCATAAAAAATCTCTCCAAGAAAGCGGTCTTTGAGCGCTCATTCCAATGGCATCCAACTGACCAATCCGATCATCTTTACATTGTGACCAGATTATAAAACGTCTTTAAGTCATAATCAACTCTCTAACGGACACATCTATAAATCCGACTCCTACTGTTGGTCCCTACCAGACGCCTCCATACAGTGGTACCTGGATGCTGTAACGAGCCTCTATATAACCAAGTCCTCGGCATAAGGAACAATTTTCTTTGCCCCAGTAATAGTACAAAAATGTACGAAAGAGAACTTCGATAAAAAGAAAACTCGTTATTGCGAACAAATTTTTTGCCAGTCCCAGAGCCCTTCGTCATATCGAGTTTCCACTGTATATGGAGACCAGACTGCGAAGCAGGCGTCGAAAGGGGTAGGGTAATTGGGAGGTGCGGTTTTCTTCTCCCTCCTCCCCCACTTCCTCCCTTTTTGCGCCCGCCACGCAGGCTAAATGAACACTTAGTACCGGTGTCACAGTGATATGGGCATCCCCGCGTCTTGGGCATCCCCATTCCCCAGACCCTAGTGATATGGGCATCTCCTGTAACCCTTATCCTAACCCTAACCCAAATCGCTAAGGTAATATGAGAGGGGGATGTCCATATCACTAGGGTCTGGGGAATGGGGATGCCCAAAACGCGGGGTTGCGCATATCACTGTGACATCGGGCCCGAAACTTTCCTTCTCAAAGAGAGTTGATTGCATGTGATGATTAAACCCGGCGTTCTCACCAGAAAAATTAATAATGTAATTCCGATTCAAAAGAAATTAATGAAGGGAAATATGCCCAAAGCCATTTCATGTCAGTTGTGTAGGAGCTGCTCGTAAGGTGTCCTAATTGGTACCAGAAAACAATGACATGTCATTCTTTCAATTTTTTCAGTACGGTCAGGGGTCAGGGTTAGACACCACTGGTGACTTCTTTTCCGAGCAGCTGCTACATGACTTTCATGTATTTGAAACTTATCAAAACTCCTATCGTGCCACCCTTAACCCAGGCCATTCTCATTTTTAAATGCCCTTGAAACGAGGCAACCTCGTTCCCAGGGTCTTCCTTCTTACCCTCCCCTGGGACGAGACAAAACAATAATCAAAAAAAGTTTATCCTTCAGTTGAGCTATTTCCCGTTAGATCCAACCAACAGAGAAGCTACTTTTAGTGGTGACTTTATCTTGAATTGTTTTTCTCCACTGTTGTTGGAACCATCAAAACTGGTACATTCATGTGCTTTGTGACGTAGTCGCACACGCTGCCAAGAATGGTTCGTCTGATGGTCCCCAGTCCTCTGTTTCCTAAGACGATGTATTCGGCGTTAACTTTGTTTCCTGCTGCGCAAATCACATCACCAATTGGCCCATGAGCGTAAATAGTCTTGTAGGGCAGCTAAAATAAGGAAAAGCTTTGTCAGTGAACGGGTTCGCTTTTGTACATGCTTTGACTTAATTCATACAAAGAAGATCCGTGTTCATCCACCTTTCTTTGCGCACCAAATCGCGCGATCGGCTCCTGGCGCATTTCCTTTAATTTCGCACGGGCTGAAAATCTGCAAGTAGTTAGTGTGACATCATCGAATCAACTTCCTGTCGCCTTTGATTTTACACTAACCCAAATTCTCAGTTCCGGGCTTTTAAAATATTCAAAATGGCTGCTAGAGAATTTAACAACGAAGTAAGTGATCTGCAGCTGCTTATAATAGAGTGTTGGCAGTAGGCTGACTCGTCCCTTGTCGTTTCTCAGGCTCCCAGAGAGAAACACTGTCAAGGGGAGAGCGGGGAGTAATGGGAAGGAGGAAGAAAGGGAGTCTCTCCTTTTCGTTCTCCTCCTTCCCACCACACCTCGCGCTCCCTTTGGTCACGCTTCTCGTATTCCGTCCTTCTGCGCGATGCCAAATACGGACAGCCAGGAGTAAGTCAGGATACTAGGTGGGATCCATTCTTCCCCTCCCGCCCTTCCACGTTTGAAAACGTTATTTTGATATTTCAGCATGTGATGAAACTGCCTAAAATAACTTGCTGCATCACCTTTAAACTATGAAGAATAATCAAAGACCGTTACCACATGTTCACGATATTACTTCGATCTACTCTACTTGACACAAACCTTCTTTGCGATACATTTCTTCTCGTACTTTGCCAACATCTCTTTCGCTTTTTTCTCAGCTTTCAAGTGCATCAATTCCCATTCCTCTCTCGACGGAAGGCTCGTAGTGTCTTAAGGAAAAAGAGTGATTTTACAGTACATAAAAACGACTCTTTTTAAATGTTATGGCAATTAAGATTTTGCAGCGTTCCCGATAAAAAAGGAATTTTAATGAACAACCATTTCTAGTCCAAAAAAGTTACATTTTGTAATTTATACCTCAGTGATAATAACACTACATTTATGTTTTAACTCAGACTTTCCTCAAATCAAGGCCTGCAGTCTCTTTAATGGCTCGCTTTGTGATCCTTCACACAATTAATGATTTTGCCTCTCGAGAGCACAAAATCACTGGGAAAACGGGGGGGGGGGGGGGGGATTAATGGGAAGGAAAAAGATAAGAAGACTTTCCCCTCTTGCCATTTTTTTTACTCGCTGTCTCACTTCTTATGAATTCTTGTTTACCTTAATTAGTTGCTAGTGGGAGACTCTAGATAGATAGATTCTATTTATATTGTTCTTGTCTCTTACGTGCAAACGTCGGAGGTGGAGTAATGGCTGCTTCGTACACATGTACAAACACAACTTGATCCTCAGCCTGTCGGAATCTATCTGCGTACCCTGTAAGTTATCGAGAAAACATATAGCATACCCAACGCACTGTGTTTTTTTTTTATATTGTAAAATAAATAATGCTTAAGTCTTGACAGGCTCTCTCTGACACGGAATGAAACCTTTTATAGTCTGCACCCTTGCAATGCAATAACAAAGTTTGTGAATGGAATGTCGGAAAATCATGATTACACTAAAAATAACCGATAAACGATCGATTCGTTGACGAGCACTTACTAGGGATTTCTCACTTAATTTTGTATGCTACAATTCAACTGTAGAGTTCTCAACAACTAAAAAGTCTTGGAAAATTCTCTATGTAATCCGTCGGGACGTTTCGGAGATGGACGACTACCCGCCGACAATTTCACCTGCTTTCGCCGCTTTCTCCGTGCAGGTGACACGCAGTGTTGTCGTGAAAAACAATTATGGTGTCATGAAAATATGAAATGCTAATCATGGTTATGTCTGCAAATGAAAATTAAAAATGGGAAAATTGATTCAACTGCCGAAAACAGTCTTAAATATTTGTGTTTGTGCCCCGGCAGCAAGAGGAATCGGAGAGAGCACTTTTCTAATGAGTTCACTGACTAAATTCTGTTTTTGAACGAATTTTTTGTGCGTAAAACGTTGTACGCCCTCCACATGCCTCAAGTAACATCACAAGTAAAAGACGGTCTATGTATTAATGCCCATACAAAATTATACTAGTTTATTTTTCATAAATTTGGCGAGAATGAGACAATACCACAACACTTTTACCATGAATTAAAGAGCAATAAAAGCTATGACCACAACAAATACAAACTTAGTTTTCTTCCGATCTCTTTCAGTGAATGAACACAGTTTAAGCTTTCTTTGATTGAACTAAACGTTTACGACTGATGAAATCTTGGTGAATTATAGTTTTTCCAGCAAAACTCTGCGGATTACGGTAAAACCTTGGTCTAACAGAGCTACAGGCTGCACCCTAGGCGAGCGTTAAGTGCATCGGTGTAGCGAAGCAAACTGATTCTGTCAATTCATGTAGAGAAAATGTTAATGTTATTGTGGGACATACCTTCGGCTTGTTACAAGAGCACCTAGGATTTGTGGATTATTTCCTTACAACATAGACATTCAGAAATGGTGTAATTAGCCCGCTATTAGGGCTTGACTAGCGTAGGAAATTATCCACGTACTCATTAATATGCTTTGCTCCTTTGTGGTCTGGTAATATTTGTAGTCCATGAACTATGGCACGTTTTTATTTGTTTCTTAAAAGCAGTTTTCTTTTTTTATGGAAAAAATACCGGAATATTTGGGCAAGACCGGGCGCTCTATTGGAACCACGTACAGATAAAAAGTGAAAATGCGGGTTTTTTGGCATTTTTTTTCGCGATACACATGGCATGTCAGGTTTATATTCAGTTTCATTTCTGTTGTGTTTCAAGAATTCTTCCAGTTAACTAGTGTCAATATGAATTTACCTTTTTGTATCTTTGCTAAAAAACAACAACAACAGCAAAAAAAAAAAGTTTAACCCAAAGCAAAAAATAAATAAATACAAATAAAATAAAATATAGCCATTTTGAATCGGGAAAAAGCCTGAAAGGCCTTTAAATCTATCAATATTTCTAGTAAATGCATAGTGTTTATAGCGATTTTTGTATTACTCACATTCAAACGCTTTTTCGCTGTATTCGCTCCCATCGACTGCTATCAGTATAGTTCTTGTACCATTAGTAGAAGGCATCTTGATCTACAGGACGCGCCAGTATACATGCAAAATTTCAGTTTCGATAGTATCAAACGAACCGGAGACAAATACCTCGTCTTATTTACTTTTTTCCCTTGATAATGATTTCCGTTTGAATACGATTAGCAACCCAAACAGAGGCCTTCTACGAAATAAATAATTAAAGGAAAAATGGAGATACTTGTATTTCAGTCATGGGGTGGATCGCACGAAACTGATTGAAAATAGAAAACTTTTCATCAGGCAAAAAATTATGATAATTATTTTTTGTTTTCGAATTTTAAGTTAAAGTGGAGTCACAGCAAATGCTTTGGCAATCGTAAAATTTCAAACATTTGAATTTTGTCTTGGCGTTCTGAAATCGTTTTTATTCAAAGCTAATAGATTTGCTGGTGGCCATGTTTAATTTGCAAAGTTCACATCCACAGCAAGAATAAATTAATAAATTAATTCCAAATAGCCCACGTTCGATATATTAAAATGCTAACATGAATCCGATGTTTTCTGGTCATATTTCCATATCTGGTTTGGTTTTCTTTGTGCTCACGTCTCTTCTGGGAATTGGGAGACAATGGAGTCGTGAAAAAGTTTTGTCCCTAAAGCCTCGGAGACATGTTCTTGAAATCTTAATATATATATATAATATATATCTCGAAAGTGGGCTATTGTGGTTGCACGTGTTAAGAATCTAATGAATCTCGTCGTAGCCGCAATTGATGAAAATCTTGTTATAAAAGAGATATGACAGTTGACAAAAGGGGCAAAGCTCAACATGACAAATGCCGGGTTTTAAAAATGACATTTCTTCCTCACCAATAGTCCAGTTTCACGATGACGACATTTGACTACAACAACCAGAATTCATTTCGCTTTTGCTTTCTTATTTAAATTTGTCAATCCCTCTGCGGTTTAAAACCAATAGCCCTACTTTGCACAAGAAAACAGCAAACTGCCCTGTATACCCTAGCCTAAAATGTCAGCTATCCCTTCCACCTAACACACGTTGTCTCTGTCTACCACCCCCCGTCCCCTCGGGTTAGGGAGAGGGGACCTGGAGACGGTTGACATTTCAAACTACTCTGGAGTCTATTGCTGCCACTACCCGGGTGATATAACTGTGCGCATGCGTTAGGTACTAGCCATACCGCGGAGTCGGTAGTCAGTGTGCTTCAGTGCTGAAATTGGTGTCACTATTGAAAACCCCTGCTGTTACAAAATTTTTTTCAGAGGCAAATTATCATGCACTGTTTATCTGCCCAAGCCCCTCTGGTACGTGTGTCTGTAAAGGGAGCCTGTGTCAGGTTTCCTGATTGTGGGGACGGCGCAAGCAGATGAGAGCAGGGTTTTAAAAAAGCTCTCCCTCTCCCTATTTTCCTCATAATTTCCCCGCTCTCCAACTTCGCGTTTCACTCCACTATCTGAACGCCTGGAATAGGCTGCTGTAAAAAGAGACTCTCAAATTTCGTCAAAATCCTGACAAAATTGATCCCTTCTATGTTTCACAAAAGTCTACCACAAACTACCCTGCGAGCAGTGGTTTCTCCAGGCCTTCGTAGCGTAGCGTCCGGCCTTTTGAAACCACTGCTCGTAGGGTAACCACAAATAGACGTGAAAAAAAATATCACTCACTATTTTTTGACTATTTTTTTTAATTGTAGTTTTACCCGTCACATTTTGCATTCTATGTGTTGTTGTATTTCTTTTCTTTTCCTTTTTTTTAAATATATAATTTAATAACGCCTTTACTTACAATTTTTGTCCTGCCTAGATTAGTTCTATAGCTATTTGCAGGGCATTAAGTATTGTAAGCTTTATGGACCTTGAATAAAATACATTGTTGTTACAGTTATAATCAACCTCTCTTATTACTCCGGGCCTTGGAACTTTTCATGCAGAGTTTCCGCACGCCTCGCTGGATTTCAGCCCTAGGCCGAAGATGTGTCAGCCGACACTATGTAACGGCGAGTTAAGACGCATGATTCGCCCCATACAAAATAAAAGGCCTTGAAAAGCTAAAACGCCATTTCGACTAAGTATATAATTCTTACAAAAACCCATATACTTAACAATTATTCCTCGAGTCCGAATGGGCTCTGAGTCAATAGCCCATGAGGCCAAAGGCCGAATGGGCTATTGACTCAGAGGCAATGAGGGCGGGAGGAATAATTGTTTTCGTAAAATCCGACTAGTTGGTCAAAAACATCGAGAATAAAAAAGTTTTAGCTACTTAAAGCTAGACTTTCATCCTTTTTTACCGCCAAAAAACCGGCGCTTTTCACTACTAGTGGGCTTTAGCCTAGTAGTAGCTCAACCAATCAGAACGCAGCATTGATAATAGACCACCAGTTGGATTTTACTAATAAGAAATACAAGCCAGTTTGACTACTTTGGCCTTCAAGATCTGTGTTCACTTCGCGGTGGTACAATTATAACCGGACATCGTGAATGGTGAACCACGTGATCGCTAACACTTCCTAATATGGTTCTTCTGAAGGCACCGAGTCCACGATTGCCTAGTAAGATACACGTGACGTTTTCTTCCTTGGCGACCTTGCAAATGGCCTCCCCTGGTGAACCAAGCTCAATCCTGGTTTTAACAGGTATCTGAAATGAAAATGGGAACTTCCTATTATGACTTTAGTCCTAGGCTGCTAGCTGCCGCTCAGATTATCGCGTGGGCAAGCGTGTTACGCCAGCACGCGCAAACAAAGTAAACTCGCACGAGAGAAGACGCTAAAGGGAAGGAGTGAATAGAATCATCGAGATCGAGCAATTACCGTTACGGGAGGCCATCTTGGTTTCAAACGATTAGAGGGGGTGGGTGTCGGGGTTTATAGCGGTGGGGGAGGGAGGAGAGAAAAACCGTCCCCCAGAGGGGAGGGGAGTGAAAGAGCCAAAGCGTAATGTTTACTGAAAATTTAACTGCACGTTCTACACTGGAACTTGTCAATTCTGTTCATAAGTTAGGAATTATCGCTGAATTATTCATTTATCATGGAAGCCGATGATAGGCGCTGTGAAGAAGGTTGCGCGAGAGTGAATATTTTTCTCTTGCGAAACGTATTTCGCAGCAAGAGAGGAATGATGAGAGGCAGCTGCTGCAGCAGGATTAATATTTGTAGTTTTTGACCTCCTTAGTTATTACCCTGGCCGAAGTTGGAAGCTAAGAATTCCCGCTAGGCATAAAGGCGAACAGTTCTGGTCCTCAGCTTAGCCTTAACGGCTATTTAACGTCGTGGCTGTAATGTCCATGCATCTAGTATTAATTAAGTACAAGAACTGGAAAGAGCACCATCATCAACACTCGACACCTACCTTGTTTTTCCTGCATTTTACTTCAAACTTTTCAAGCATAACTTTGGCTTGTTCTTTGGCTGCCTCCATAAGGTTCTTAAAGTCAGCCTCTTGGATATCAGAAATATCTGTCAAAGTTGACAAATAGTCAGTTGTTACTGTTTTGAGCATCTTTTTGGCCACAAGCATTGTGTTTGGGGGTGAGTTAATGCAATTCTAAAACTTTTGCTTCGGTCCGATTTTGAGCCCGTCCAAACGATAGGTTCCCGTTCTGCTCAAGTATATAACTTATCTAACTCCCTTATTTAACCTTTCAATTGGAAGACAATCTGGTAAATATAATGACGAACAATCGTTCAGTGGAAATCACTGTTGAATAATGAAATATCCCTCTTTACCCGAGATTCACAAGGTTCTACGATATTGATACACTTATTCTAGTCAAGGCGCAAAAACCGGAACCGTTCTTGCTAAGAGTCCAAGTCTCCATTGGAAACAGTAAAGAAGAAAGGACGTTTTTTTTAACATAGTATACCCTGCAAGCAGAGGTTTCTTTCCGGCATGGCTGAACCGAGTATTTGCGGAGTCGTTCGCGTCACGCATTCGCCTAGCTGGCTTGTTTACCCCCTCGAGTTTCCCCTGGGGAAGTAAACAAGCCATGAACGCTAATGACTTCGAAACAAGTAACTTTGTAAATGATAAAAACCATGCCAGAAAGAAACCTCTGCTTGCAGGGTAACATATATAGTACAACCCGTCGGAGACCCTGAATAAAAGATCTTACCAACCTCGTTCTCAGGTTCTCTCGCTCCGTAGGGACGGGTAGGAGAGAATCTGGGAACAAGGTTGCCATCTTACCTTCGGAATCACTGTCCGTGCTCGACTGCTTGACGTGGTTAAGTGAACTATAGACATGTAGCAGAATAATATGCTGTTTATCTGGGCCATAGTTTTCGAGGTACCCTGTTCGGAAAAGTATTTTAACAAAGCAAACAACTGAAGCTAACTGAAATCACAGCAGCTAGACTCTTGGTAGAGATAACTGCTGCATTGACTATGAGGTATTAGTAAAATCCAACTAGTGGTTTATTATCAATGCTGAGTTCTGATATTTGGTTGAGCTACTACTAGGCTATATTTTATAGTCCACTAGTAACGAAAAGCGCCGGCTTTAAAAACCAAAACAATAGCGGCTGAATCACGTTTTGCTAGCTAAAGTTGTTTTTTCGCGATATTTTTGACCAACTAGTTGGATTTTACCAAAACAATTATTCGTCTCGTCCTCATGGCTTCTGAGTCAATAGCCCATGAGGCCATTGACTCAGAGCCCATTCGGGCTCGAGGAATAATTGTTAATTATTCATTTTTGCCTAAAGAACTGTACAAAGCCTTTAATTATTTGAAAGGACTGTTTATCCCTCCCTGTTGGCTCTCAATGAGCTCGTTACATTTAACATTAGCGAACGTACGCAACGACGACGGGGACCGGCCGCGCAAGGAAAAAAAATATTGGAACAATTTGCAACCGGTCTAAATAGTGTCGTATAGTTTCCCTATATCAAAAATCAGTGTTGCGAATCTTCCCGTGTAACATCACCTTAAACTTCCTTCAAAGTGGGGTTGGAATTTTAAAAAATTTTACCATGCTTAGACTGTAAAATATTAAAATCACTTATTTCCTTGCTTTTGGCTGACAGAAAAGTGCAAAAAATCCCATTCTTGCTTGGTAGCACATACACATTTGGCCAAATTTGATGGCAGCCTGTTGCTACTGGTACGAGATTATATATCTTGATGTTTACCTCAGGTGCGCTTACTTATAATCTCTGCACAAAGATTGGAAAATCCTCAGGAAATCTCGAAATCGCGTCAAAAATCGTACCAAAACTCCTGTGTTTAGAAGCGGAATGTTCTAAGCCCCGAAACACCCCCGGTCGGAACAATCCAGAAAACCTCGCAACAGGTAAAGTGAAAAAGACAAAACGGAAGGCTAACCCTAACAAGTAAAAATGTAACTATTCTTTCTGTTTGTTTTGCCCATTTGATGATTCCGGAGTCTCACTTGTTCCCGGTTTTAGTACATGCAATTGGTAGCCTGCGAGCAAGCTCTACTATTTGAGCGAACAAAACGATCTGCGAGAGAACGCGCAAGGGAGCGGTGACAAAATTGTTGAGACAATGTCCTCTTATGGGGTAATTTCGGATGACAAAAACAATCAACATCTCCCCCACTCCCCCATAGTTGAGGGGTTTGATGTTTTCTTCATTTAGCTCTAACAATGGCACAACATTGCCTGGAGGGGGTGGCAAAACATCAGAGAGGGTCTTTAGGGCAAAGTGGCCTTAAATAATTTTGTCGTCGATTGTGAGAGTGTAAACGGGCTTTAAAGAAGCCTATGTCATGTACGAGGATATTGCTGTTTTAGGCTAATTCTTTGCCAAAGTCATTACATAGAAAGTGTCTTAAACCGTACACAGAACACTTCTGTAGAGCTGTTGTGGAACAGATATCGAACAAATTTCATCAGCAAGCAATGAATTTCGCAGGTACATCATAGCATTTGAACAATTCTTTTTTGTCAAGTTTCAATCTATGTCTATCCTTGACATCGATCCGTAGCAACAGGACTCAGGAAACAGTTTCAGTTCCTGAACATAGTCTTGAATAACGAAACTGAAGCTTTTTAAAAAAGATAGCAAGTAACGTGACACGTGATACGTGATACGTATTTGAATTTTGTTAAAGTCACATGATCATTTGAAAACCAATGACAGTCTAAGATATACGTCTGAAAACTTAACGTAGCAGAAAATAAGCGCTTTGTTAAGCGCCGCAGCGCTTCCCAAATGTGATTGTACGACTGGACGCGAGTCCAAGAAGTTAATTTTAATAAGAAATGTTGTCTCTAAGTGCAGAGCGTCTGTTACAAAGCAATAATTGTGCGATAAAAGTAAATACATTCAAAAAGGTTTCTTAGAATCCTGACAACCCATTTCCTCTTCAAGGATCAAGATGAATTAATTTCTTGGGGAGCTCACTTTTGGTGCAGGCGGTTTTCCTCTCTGTCACTTTTTCTTTACAAAACCTTATTTGCAAAACTCCGATTTAAAAAAATTAAAAATCGAAACAGTCTTTCCCCTTGTAACAGAAACAAGTTTTATTGCACCAGTGTCTCTGAAAAATAAATTGTAATTAGAGGGAACAGAACTAGCTATCTTTGATCTCAGCTGGAAAAACATTCATATCGAAAGCTGCTCGGTACGGTGATAACAGAGCGTTCATTTCTGTCGCGACAATTCTCGCTCTGGTTTCACCTCCGACTAAGCCTAAGGTCTTTGCAGCACGCTTATGTGAGTTTGTGAGTTCAAATTAGCGTCGAAGGCGAGATATTCTATATATGTTCAACATATGAGGACATCTTCCGCCTCTCGAAAATTGTCAAAAGTTGAATTGTCTCGTGCATTTTAAAAGCAGTTCAAGGAACTCAGTCATTCAAAGTCGAACGCGACAACATCCCTTGCAATACTCAAGAATCAAAATTTAAAAAAAATAAAAAATAAAGACAGGTTTATTATACAAGTACAAGTGTGAGCCTTTCATGGTAAAAAAAACTAATCAGTGTCTTTAGTTTATTAGCTCAATTTTCTGTGGATGTTTACGCCCTCTGCTTTCCTTGTCTAACGTCGGTCATTGCTGATACATGAAAGTACAATATAAAGTTCCTTAGCTGTAGATGGATTAAAGATGTTTTACATAAAAGCGCTACAAAAATTTTTCCTGTTAGATATAACCGAACGAAACTGACGTAGGTAACCCTCAACAACATTCGAGTCTCTAGTTAAAGTACGGACATATAACTAAAATAATACTGAATCTCAGTTTGAACACTGTTTCTAACGCTGTAGCAACACCAACGTTATTCAGCAAAAATTGAAGCTGAAGAAAAACAAATTAGATTTGCATAGCGACGCGTTAACACGTAGCGAAAACATCGGGGACAAAATTGTCTTTGCTCCGTTTTTCCGCTGAATGGTGAATTTTTACTGTCAATAAGTCTGCCCAATTTGCCTTAGTATTGCATGCATATTGTAAATACATTAGGAGGATTCATCTTATAGCATTTTGCTTGCAGTTTTTGTATGTAAGTCAAGCGTGATCTACGGCCAGCCGTTCAGTTAATTTGGTTTGTCTGTTAGTTTGTGAATTTGTTGACATTTGTTGCAGCGTTGCGGCAAATACTATCTGCTTAGTTTACTTACAGTCAAAAGCCCGAACGCAATGTTCTTTATCATCAATGGGTACCAATATATGTTTAGACTTTGGAGGGACTGCCATTTGCATTCGGCAATTGAGATTCAGTTCAGGGTCGCCTTCAATAGACTGAAAACTCTGAGAGCAACTCAAGGCACACGACAGTCACCAATGACTATAAATGGTAAAATATTCATGATTGGCGGGCGAATAAATAAAACACGACCGAATTAAGACAAACCTACGCATCTGTCGAGATCCTGGTTTTTCAACATTACTGACCGCCAATAAGCTTATCTTAGCTTAAGAATTAATAACCCCAACTGTAAGAAAAAATTCGTAGATATACCATATAATTGTAGCTAGCAAAATCAAAAAGTCATTTCTTAAAAGGGTTTTTGAGTCGTTAGATAAACAATTGTGAGAGAGGTGTATTCCTGCATAAATTGACGGCAACTTCCCTGCACCTGTCGGTTCGTAAATTGAACGCGGTTTTATCTGCCCTTGATGCGTGATCACCGGTGGGTCATTAAGTTATACCCCGTTCTCCCATTATATATGCCTTTCAAGGTGTCGTTTTGGTTATTAAAAATTGTTTTTAAAGGCAAACTGCACAACAGGCAATTGATCACCTGTGGCTTATTTGTGTCGTGTGCTATGACCACTTCGATCGTTTGACAAATCGATGAAAACACGCAGATTAGCGATCGCTCGATAGCTTTCTTACGACGGAAGATCACGGATTTAATGCATATAGTAATATGTCCACACAAGAGACAATAATTTCTTGGTCGAAATCGCCGTACATTATAAGGCGAAACCTCTTTTCAAATAAACTGTCACTTCACAGGAATACCACCCACTGTTAATGGTGCGAACTGTTGTTCCCAAAGGCTTACCACCCACTGGTCTTAGTGCGAACTGTTGACCTGAGTTTAGCCTATCTAAATGAGCGATCAAGCCTGTTCTAATGAACAGGTAAAAATAAGAGAAAAACGCTCGATGTTAATTAAAGAAGATGTTAAAATTTGTTGTTATGTATTTGTTCGGTCGGTTTTAAGCTCTTGTCAAAGCGTGGGTCTTAGAACTAAACTTTGAGTGTCCTTTAGTCGGCGGAAACTTAGAAAACAAACAAACGGATATAAAAACAACGTCAAATTTATTTTTCATATTTCTGAGAACCCTGAGTATCTTGATTTAATTCTGAACTGTTTATAAATTAAAGCACTTTAAGCACCATCTTGAAGATTTGTCTATAACTGAAGTCGCCATAATGCAATGCAAAGCATCGCAGAGATTCTGACCAAAACGGACCTTTGTTAAGAGGGGACCCCACTTTGGAATCAACTAACACCATAAAAACAAGAAAAATATGTTAATGCATTTATTGATTTGAAACGTGCTTCTTATTTCTTTGGTAAATTGCTCTCAAAGAAAGTGTCAACTTCCTAATTCAGGAGGAACTTTCTCCTCCAATATAAATGACAAGAGATATATGACCGCAATGGAATACTATCACAACTGTAAATAATAGAGCCATTAATACAAGGAAAATGGGACGCGTCTTACATAAGGCGCAAACTATCTCGTACAAACGGCACATTTCGTCTGAAATATAGCTAAGACATGTCTTATCTAAGAACAGCCCTTAACAACTGTTCTTAGATAAGACGCGTCTTATGGGATAGTTTGCGTCTTAATCAGGACTCGTCTAATTAGACTTCCTGAAAGGTCCTTTATTTTTTCCGGGTTGGTTATCCCATTTTAAAGGACTGTTCATACCTGTTTGGCGCCAAATTCACCTGTCGAAAATTCTACCCATGACGTCATGACCAATAGGACCAGGACGTCATGACCAATAGGACAGTGAGTGATATTTCACATATGTCAATCACTTTTTTCCCGCGTGAATTTATAATATGACTCAAATCCATCCAGGCGAAACAAGTCGACCTCGAGACTTCGTTGCGGCTCGCGAGGTCGCTGAGCGATCTCATGCATTATATTGATCCTCGGTTCGCTACCTCTTAAGAACGTGTGAGAGGTCGTATAAATGGCCCTAATGTTATATAATTCTACTGATATATTTATTCGTTTTGTGATTATGAACCTGAGCATTCAAAATTGTTTATTTGACTTCTCCACCTGTAGTATTAACTTAACCACACCCTAAATAGTGCTAAATATTCGTTTCCAAGAAATCACTCTCACTACCCCTCTCAGAGGGAGGCAAGATTCCAACTGTACATGCGGCGTTCCGTCTTCTTTTTGAAAAATCCAATGGATCATAACATGGGTGTGTCGTAGTTCTGTTACGAGACGAAATTGTCTCCTCGTCACTATGTTTACGGCAAGGTCCGTTGGTATTCAATACCTTTTTATTGGATAAAGGGGATCCTTTTTGCTGAGAGTTAGGAGAATCGGTTTCCTTTGAATTGAGTTTGACTGAACCACCTCCTCTATCTATACTATGGTCAGATGGCAAGCCATTAACCAAATCGTCTCTTTGTCTCTGATCTTCATCTTGTGGAACCGTACACAAAAGAGAGTCCGAAAAGGATTTTCGTTTCTTTAATGGGCTTATGGTGGGATATAATTGATTGCTGTCCAATTCCTCGGTTGACCCTGGGCTCTGTCCCAGTAAAGGCCTTTGCGATGAATTAAATGAGTTTATATCCCCGTTCACTATGATTGGGGTGGCTTTTTCTGTAGGCCCTTGAGAATTCGGGTCTTCAAGAAACCACTTTGCACGAATATTGTCTTTTTGTAAACGTTCCAAGGAATCAAAGGGATCTGGTTGCGCTTTGAAAGTGTTCTGAACATCTTTTTCTTTCAGATTATTTCCAATCGGAGAATGCGCCCTGCAAAAAGGTTGAACCATGGCAACTGATTCCCGATCAGAATTTGGCCGTTCAGGTGAAGGATTTGTATTGCAGCTAAATTTCTTGTTTTGGTTTTCGATGGTCACTTGATTTGCACGTGATAGGTCATGTGACAACGCTTTAGCTTGCTGCTGCACTTCTTCTCCTTCTTCAACTTCTTCCTGGACGGATTGACGTGGAAGCTGCAGCGTCCCGGATGTTCGCCGTGGCCTTCTCCTTGAATATATGACTTTGTCCGGTTGGCCTGTAAAGGGGGCATCAAATCGAATTAAAGCCTGATATTTTGTTAACCTAGGGTCACGGCTTTTATTACTCGGTGGTAAAGACGTTTTTGATCAACGCACGTCACCGGAATTGGACTTTTTGCATTCTTGAGCAGTGGTTTTGCCCAATTTTTCGGGTAAATCTTTTCTGTGGCAGTAAAGACACTTAGCAATAGAAATTTGGTATCGTCAAGACTTATTAAAAGGGAAAAGGTTTAACTTCCGGTTGTCGTGCGTCACTCAAAAAAATTGAGGACTTAAAGATTCAACGACGTGATGTCGACTAGGACGTCTAAAAAACAATAGGTCTAATAAGCAAAACAACAACTTTACACGTGCATCACGCTCTTTTTTACATTTCTTTGCTGTTTGCGGTGTTTTATGGCATGGAGAACGTAAACACGCAACGACGAAATTATCTTTCGCTTCCTGAACTTGAATATAGTCCCTTGGAATTCAAATTCAGGAGGGTTCGCGTACATTTGGAAAAGTAAGTAAGCATGGTAAGTAGGAATACTCACCATAAAGACTGAAAGAAAGCAAATTCTCTTAGTAAGCGACGTTCTCCTTGCTGTCGCGTCTTTGGATCTTAAAGTCCCTAATGCCTTTTACGGCCTCTCTAGTGTGACCTTTCAGCATAATTGATAAAGTGGAACAGTTATGAACTCCGTCAGACTCTTTTGTTATATGTTTTTGTGGACTTGAAGGTGCACTACGTTCAATAACATCCCTATCATTTTGATCCTATTTACCAATAAATACGTTGCTTTAATTTCTTCCGTCACAATTTGATAGCAAGAAAAAGAGGATTGTCAACCGTCAGGAAGCTTCCAACGTAAACTCCCGGGGGAAGGGGGGGGGGGGGTACTTTAGGAATTTCTGGGTGGGGATGTGCCGCTCGGAGCCTGGAACCCTTAACCTATACCAGAGCTAGTTCAGCTGAATTTTGCTACCCTATACTAGAGTAAACTCCCCAAATCCCCCCTATTCTAGAGTAGCTGTTTTCCAGGAACTACTGAAATCACTAGCACAGTAGTCTAGCCAAAACAAAACCTTTATCACAATCCCTAGTCTAGATAAAATCTTCAACCAACTGATCAGTTTCCTGAAAAATGATACCCTCTTCTAGACCCAAATGTTCTGATTTATACAGCTATTTCGAGGAAGGTTGTCGGAAAAAATGTGCACGCGACAATCCCGAAAGGTAATATGGGACACGATCAATTTACTGTTCCTGACACTGTAGCTGTCGAACCTACTTTTGTTGCTTTCCTTTAGCACTCGCAAACATATATCCATGGCCTCTCGTGCCATTCTCTCAAATTTCTTTGAAGAACAGTGAACTCAAAACCACCCACAATACCCTTCGGGATTGTCGCGTGCACTTTTTCTGACAACCTTTCTCGAAATAGCTGTATACTCTATCCCAGAGTAAACTGCTTGAAAAGCCCATATATGGCTGTACCCCCCCCCCCGGGGGCGTAAACTGTAGCACCGTTGCTTTTATCTTTGATGTTTGCCACCTTTAATCTTTAATAACCAGTCTCCTACTAAGCGATTAAGACGGAATCCATCAGGAAGTTGAGAAATTTCAATTTTCAGTGGACAATTCCTTATACCAGTATAACTTAAAGAAAATCGCATTCTTTTTTACATTTTTCAAGGGCTATATATATAATTAGTTATCTGTAATAACACCAAAGACTATTTGTCATGGGAACCCGAGAAAATAAACGTCAAATTTCACATGAATTGTGAAAACGCAGGTAAATTTCTGAAAACTTCATGTGTAAGATGTCATTTTGTAAAATTTGACATTTATTTTCTCGGGCTCTCATAACAAATGTTCTTTTTTGTTATTACAGATAACTTATTACAACTATAGCCCTTGAAAAATGTAAAAGAGAATGCGATATTGTTTAAATCATTCTAGTACAAGGGTTTTTGTCCACTGAAAATTAAGATTACGCAATTTCCTGATGGATTCTGCCTTAATATCTTTACAAAGGGTGACTCCTACTTTCTCACCTCTCGGTTGCATCTGAGGACTGGGCCTCAGCAAAGGAGATGTGGTACCTTTCTCATCCTCTTCTCCGACCGGTTCTGTTTCCGAGTCATGCGCATGCTTATTTGAGACCCTACGCAGTTCCAGCAAAGGGCTGTGAGGCATCGAAGATCTGAGCGAGGTACGCTCGGTTACCATGCTCATCTCTGGGTCGATACTTGGCACCGCGGTCGACTTTTTCTTCCTACGGGAGCTTAGTTCCTGGTGCTTTGTTAACAGTCCCGGAACACCCCCAAGCACTAAACGATGTTGTTTCATCGGAAGCTTGAGCCTCGCTTGCGCATGCGCATAGTACAAGCTGAAGTTGCTGCCGATGACAGAGATTGGCAACGCAACGATCAACACGCCACAGACAGCACATGCGCCACCGATGATTTTTCCCGGCCATGTTTGCGGGGTAAGGTCGCCGTATCCTACGGTTGTCATGGTAATGAGGCACCACCAGAATGACTGTGGAACGGATCTGAACTCGGATTTTTCGTCGATCATGATTTCAATGTAGTAAACTATGCTAGAGAACATGACAACTGGGATGAGAAGAATCAACAAGAGAAGAACCAGCTCATGCGAACTTGCCTTCAGTGTGTGAATCATGATCTGTAACCCGTAAGACAGTTTCACAAACCTGAAAAATGAAAAAGTGTTTATACACCTATTAGCTCGTAGAACTTGCCTTCTTTGAGTGAATAAACAAATACGACATCATTGTTTAGTTCAGAAAAATCACACAAGCGAAACGACTCTAAGATCCGTTCATTAATCCCAACCATGCCATCAATTGACTGGCTGTAAATGCTGCTCTTTTGACTTTGGCGCGCCCGAACGCTTGTATTGTTGCATTATATTTCAAATTTTGACAAACCCTGATTCCTTTAGCTACTATGAAGAACAAAAGTACAGGAAGAAAAAAAAAGGAGAAAAAAAAAACAAGAAAACAAACAATAAAAATAACAAAATAGATAACGATTTAGAGGTAGGGCATCCACGTATAGTGGTTTTTCGTTTACCTGTTTCCTGGACGAATTAGAATTTAGATTGTTGGTTTTTTGAGGAGAAGGAAAAACCGGAGTCCCCGGGGAAAACCTTTTCATGGCAAAGAAAAGAACTAACATTGAACAACAAACGCAACGTCGCCGGGATTTGAACCCGGCGGGCCACATAGATGGGAGGCGAGCGCTCGCACCACTGCGGCACCCTCGCTCCCCAAAAATAAAAACAAAAAGTCAAACTTCAAATAACGCTTAAAGGGGTAGGGGACTGGGAGGAAGGGGAACAGGGAGGGCTTTTCTCCCTCCCCCTCCCCTTTTTACGCCTGCCGCAGGTTACGTTCGGAGAGCGACGTACGTTAACCGAAAGTGGACTTTGCATTCTAACACTAATAATAATAAATAATAAATGTCTTTATTTCTCATAAGATAAAAACTACAACTTGGGAGCAGTTTTGAGATAAAAGACTCACATTAGGCTGTAATAATTAGATAGCGTTAAGGTATGTTAAAAAGGGAAAAGACCTTATTTCAGGTTAAAGTGCGCCGCTCAAAAACGCCTTTACTAGGACTAATCCCATACCTGAATAATCGCAGCACTCGGATTACAAGAAACATTTTCACCATATTATCATGATAGAAATACCCAACATAAAATGGCAAAATCGATATCAAATCAATCCAGTTCATGGGCTTTTTAACGAATTCAATTTTCTTCGGGCAAAATGTCACGCGAATCAGGAACTCCAGCGTGAAAAAGCTGCTGCAGACGATTTCAAGGGCGGCCAATCCTTCTTGATGTCCCATAATTTCTCCTTTTGTCTCCTCGCGAATTCCAGGTAAAGTCGAGACGCAGAATGCAGCTATAGACAGGCTTATAAAGAAACAAGAAAGATACGACACAACCTGTGAAAGAAAATAGAAAGCAAATTATTGTGTAGAACAGCCGTTTCGCCTTGTTCCTCGCCGCTGGGCACGTTTCGCGGGCTAATAATTCTAGTGTAAAAGCCTTTTTTACATAGAAGGACAGTAAAAAAGGCCTCTAACCAGAAGGGTCATAAGATAGCCTGCTTTACGCGACGAGGGTTAACGCGAGGGGTTTTTTGTCACTGAAACTGGAATTATTGCTTTAATTCGTATTTTAGAGCGCCTTACCCTCCACACGGCAAGTGGTTTATCCTTCTTAGTTTACTGAGGAAGCCAATAGACATCTTTAGCTTCCCAATGAAGGTCCGAAATTTGAATGCAACAGTTCTCTAGAGTGTTATCCATTGGAAAAAAAAAACAACAAAAAAAAAAGAAACAAGCTGAAGAGGTCTATTTTATTGGGCTACCGTCCTCAATCCCAGGCTTTTGGGGTATGGGATGGTGAGGTTACAAAGTTGAAATGGAGTGGTTACATAGTCATGGGATATCGCGCGGGATTGTTTTGAATCTGCGAAAGATTCAGCTGAAAGCACTGTTCAAAACTACCCCCAAAACGTCAAAAAATACTCAGGAACTTTGTTGGATCGACAAAAAAAGAAGAAAAAAATGCAGGGAACAGTTTTATGTGGGTAAATACCCGCTTCGTTACTTATAATTCTGTGTTGATGTGCCAGTGGCGTGATTTCCCGAGACGAAGGTGTGCATGTGTGTCGCTGGAAGAATGGCTCAAAATGAGGTGAGAAACCTATGTATTGTTTTATTTGAGTCCGTTTGAAATATAATTATTGCACACGAGGGATTTGATTTGTATTTTCTACAAACTGCTGCTCAAACGGCTCAAAATAGGTGGTGATAGTTTAACTTGACATCACATATGCATTCCCTCCGATCAAGCTATGTAAGTGGTTTGTGATGCGGTTCTCTGTCTGGAAGTCGCTAGTTGAAGTAAACTAGCGTGTCTTTGCTTGCGCGACCCCTAAAAAAATACAGTGTTCTCAAGGTTTAATGCGGGCTTACATCGTATATGTTTCACAATCAATTCGTAAAATTACTGCTCGCGTCCGTTACTTCCTACGTTCTGATACAACATAGCACGTTCTAAAATAACAACACCTACATGCATACTATTAGCGTCACTATGCGTGTCACGCATGCGGTCACGCCATTCTGACACAAGGTATTAAAATTCATACATGGCCCTATACACAGCTGAGTTTTGCACCATCTTTTCATTTTTTTGTATTCTATTGCTGGTTTGCAAGTGGCGGCCTGTGGGAACTAAGCTCCATTTTCATGTAAATTCTTCGAGAAAAACTCTGTCGTATTGATCACTAACATGGCTGCCTTGTCATGTGATTGCCAACCAAGAATTATAAAAGTAGAAAACATGAATAGAAATTAAGTGATAAAATGTATACATGTATGGGGTGGTGTGGAGTCTTGCATTTTGTATTGTTACAAGAACTGAAGTGAATGTGACACATACAAGCCTACTGCTACCATTCTCTCAGCAAAAAGGGGTGTTACATGTACTTTGAGCTCAGGGTGGGTGTTTGGGTAGATTAAGGTGGAAATTTACTGACAAGCCCCAGTTCTTCAAATGGTTGATAATGCTATCCACTGGATAAATCTCTATCCACTGTATAACACAATTGGTTTCCCTAATATTTACCTTCTGGGTAGTACTTTATCTGGTGGATGGCACTAGCAGTAAAATTGAACAACTGAGGCACTGTCTCCAAATTTGTATCTTGTTTTAGACAAGAAAATTGCATATTTAAATGATACGGAACCCTGTTCAGGAAATAGGCCAAATTTCAGTACTCATTGTAGATCATTCTATAATGAACACAGAGTGGCCGAGGGGTTAGAGAGCTGAACTTGTAATCTGGAGACCCAGAGCTCAAGTCCCACCCTGACTGCTGGCTGGATTTGTTCTTGGTAGTCCCGAGTTCAAATCCTTGGCCGACCTTGTAAAAAAGCCAACTAGTTTGCTTCCTACCAGTTGGGATTCTTAACCATGTTATGTTACATGTGAATTTTTTGTTTCATTATCCCTGAAAATCCCCACAACACTGCTGTATGTTCAGCATTATACCCTGATCTGGGAAACATGTTAAATTAGATACCCTGTTCTTACATGTAGCTCGGGTATCAGGCATTTCTGGGGGAAAGGGTGAAGAAAATAGCAAAAAAGAGAGGGCAACGTGGCTGAGTGGTTAAAGCGCTGGACTTACAATTCAGGGGCCCTGACTTCAAGTACCACCCTGGGGCCAGTTGCTCGAAGCCTGGTTAGCGCTAACCGTTGGTTAAGAGGTATCAAAATGTATAGGTTTCCATGGTATTTAACGCTGGTTAGCACTAACCATGCTTCGAGCAACCCGGGCCTGACCGCTATCTGGATTTGCTCTCGGTTATCCGAGTTCATATCCTTGGCCACGCTTGTGAATAGCCAGCTGGTTTGCCTCTTGCCAGTTGGGATTCGTAACCCTATTAAATTTGATTTAGATTATTTGTTTCAGGCTATTTTCTTGGTCCCACTAGCATTAGTGCTAGAAATGCTGCCAAGGGTAAATAACAGAAGTTATTTATTTCAAAGGGGAGATCTCACTTCTCCTTTCTCCTAACCCCAATGGAAGCTCTGATACTTGCAGGCTACCCCATTCTAGATGGGGAGTCTTAAACTTAGGAACCCAATGGGAACCACATACATGTACCCATATGGGTATTATGAGGGTGAACTCTTGTTGGGGATAAGCTTGAAGGGAATGACGGTATAGTAAAGAAAAGCATTCTTGAAAGTGGTGTTGGAAGAGGCAATAGGTGATACTGATAATCAGTCAAAGAGACTGTTTTTAGAAGAAGAATTGGTCACAGTCACCTTGAATTACAATGTCAGTGTAAAATGCAAATCTTTGTTTATAGTGTAAGTGCACCAAGTTTCTCTAGCTTTTTACTGACACTCCTCTCAAAAAATCACAAACAAATAATCTAAATGAAACGTAAGATGAGTAAAAGCTGCAGTTGCCAGAGGGGATTTCTGTGCATGGCTGTGGAGTTGAACCTGGGATTGCCGATAATTAACTCGGCTGGTGGTTCCTTTTAGTACCAAGAAAGACCAAGAGGGGAGAGGGGAAAGTATGTGAAAGTACTGCTAAAGAGGTTCATTAATTATTTGACTGGTCACACCATAGAATTTTGTCTATATACTCCAAAGTTAAAATTACATACAAAACAAATAGTACCATCTGAAAGTGCTGCGAAAGAGGTTTCATTTGAATGGTCACACCACAGGATTTCATCTACAGAGTCAAAAGTTAGAACTACATACTAAATAAATAGTACCATTTGAAAGTACTGCTGAAGAGGTTTCATTTGAATGGTAATACCATAGGATTTCATCCACAGACACAAAAGTTAGAACTACATACTAAATAAATAGTACCATTTGAAAGTACTGCTGAAGAGGTTTCATTGGAATGGTAACACCATAGGATTTCATCTACAGAGTCAAAAGTTAGAACTACATACTAAATAAATAGTACCATTTGAAAGTACTGCTGAAGAGGTTTCATTTGAATAGTCACACCACAGGATTTTGTCCTCAGACCTCAATAGTTAGAGCCACCTTATAAGACTCTATCAGTTACTCTGGCAGTGACAAGGTTAAGATTAGTCGGTTTTAAAAAGATAGCTTTTGCATGTTTATCCCTGCGCCTTTTATTGTGATATGGGCTTCGGTTTTTGTTAACTTCCAGAACGAATCAGTTTCAGAAAAAAAAAAATGCGTGTAAGCATTGCGTAAAAGACTTCTCGTAATTTCTGAATTTCAATTTTTATATCCCAGATTTTATGACAAGTTTAGCTCACAAGTGTGTGGGATGTGTTATTGGAACCAGAAATATTAAAAGAGACGTTGAGATGGTCTTAAACCTTGTATTTTCCGGAAATTCGGGTTTTCAAGTGGCTAATCTGGTTGTTATGTCTTAGTCCGAGTCATCAATTCCCGACTACTTTTCTGTTTTGCTGTTAGTTTTGTCTTTCGCTATGCTTTTCATTAAACTGTATATGGTGGTTACATGTAAAACTTCTTAGTGTGTTGATAAATCCTGATGTGAGACCATCGAAATAAAAGTTATGACAGGCACTTTCCGGTGGAAGCTTTTTGCTAAAATTTGAAAGGAATGATTTGATGTTTGACTCTGCCCTTGGAAACCTGAATGCGAGATTTACACTTACTATTCAATTGTATGTTGTGCTTTGTTTTTTAAATGTTTTGCTCAATAGATTTGAGGATTTTTTGCAGTCTTTATCGAGACTGAAAGCGCTTAATTTTAGCGCATTTAATCGCGCGAACAAAAGACCTCTAAGCGCGGCGCTTTTAATGCAAACAAGTCAACACAATACAATTAATAACGTCGATTACATTTAGTGACGTAAACAACACCTGTTTCACTGTGCGTTCTTATTGGCTAACAAATTGACTGCTTTAAAAACCTGAATTATATTAGCGATAGTTAATTAGAGATACATCCGCCATGATGTTAGCTCTTGTGGTCAAATTCGTTTTCCGATCAACCGCCTGCTTATAGCTTGATGGTAACAAGAGCTAGCTTGTCGCATATTTGCGATAGCGTTTAATGAATTTTTTTGTAATGGCGCTCTTATAAGTATCTTTCTGTTTATTTTGAGGAAATTGGGCTCTACTCTCACTACCTGAGCCTAATGCGTTTATACTTTGATAATGCATCCAATGTTTACGCCTATAATATCCTAAACTTCTTTGTTTTATTTTTCTCTGAAAAGTGGGAACGTTCCATATTTTCCCTGCTTAATAAAGAACACGTTTGCCTCGTTGGTGATATTTACAACCCAGACCGCATTTCGCGAAATAAAGCAATTTCTTTTCCATTATCTTTATTATAAATTGCCAAATGTGCAAACCGGATAATATTTATCGATTTCCACCAAAAGAGTGCATTGAAACACGCTTAAGTGTTATAGTTGCATCCTGGTCTTTGCTTTGTAGGAAAAAAAGTAAATAAAGAGATTTTACTGTTTACTGTTCAATCTTAAAATGCTTTTTCAGAATTGGCTGAGAAAAATAAAGGTTGATCTTTTGTCTTCGTTTATAAAGGAAAAAAATGAAAACAGTGGCGAGCGACTCAAAGAAATGTCGAGTTCGAGAGGCAAGTAACGAACACCTTTAACGAAGTCTACATATCTTTATCTTCGGAACTTATTCTTGAAAAAAAAAAAAAAAGATTAGACTATTTTGCATTGAGGATTGATTGTTGCGGGCGTAATTTTCGCAATCTGAATGAGACGGTTCCAGCGAAACTAGCCGCCTGGGGCGTTGATACCACAGTCAAGAGCTCTATTTCCTTAAATTTTGATAGAAATAAAGAAAAACGGGTTTTAATTTAAATTGAATTTACTGCCATTGACATATCTTGATTTTTTTGAGGAGTGTCTGGTTTTTCCCTGGTACGCAACGAATACCACAAATAAGTTTTATTGAAACGTAAGCCGCAAAAAGCCAGAAGTTAACAATAATGCTATTAAAAAAGGTCGGAAGTTTATGCATTTGTAATGTTTCGTGGTAAAATGGGGGAAAGTAAAGTAATAAAAAATATAATAATATAATCTAAAATATAGAAGAGTGAAATAAGAATAAACAGCGTACCTTCGCCAGTTGCGATGAGTGCGGCTCGTCCATAATATTCCAAATCTTTGGTTGTATTCTTTTCCAAACATTGTCCTTTCGTTCATTAATGCCAGAGATATCAGACGAAGAGCGCTCTAGGTCATTTTGTTGTATATCTTCAAACACGGGACCCACAAACTCCTTCAAATTCTCCTCTGCTTCGCGGTGTTTCGTATACGTTGCCCAACAACACGGCTCCATTTGTTTTTCGTCGATTCCCCAGAAACCCAACTCCTCTTCAAACATTGGTCCACACATATCCGTTGGATAATGCAGTTTTCCAGTTCGATAGTAATTTAAAATTTGTGTAAACGCGCCGGGGTGGCGGTCGTAGAAAAACTCACGTTTTTCCGAGCTGTCTGATAAAACGTTTTCTGCTATCCAATAAAGTCGTGTGTCAGGGATGTTCTTGAGTGTTGATACATGCGTCTCGTGCCGAAATCCTCCAACGTTTATCAAAATTCTCGATTTGTCGGACGCGTCAAATTGTGAAGTTGTGCCCATCCTGTATAACTCGCGAAGTTATCAGTTGTAAGACCGGCTGCTCGAAGTCCAGCTACAATATCCGATAGTATTCTTTGTTTCTTCCAAATATTTTTCTTCCACGAGCAAAAAATTGTGTGTTTCAAGTTGTTCTTTTCTGAGGTCAAATCACTCGGCAGCTAATCTTGAAGTCGGCTCTCCTAGATACCCTATGGGATGTAAGATTGAAAACAACACTTCAGATGCGGTCGTATTTGTATTGCTCACTCTATGACACGCGCAGGTGAACTTAGGCTAAGCACTGCTCGTCGAGATGCTTGCCTTGATAATTTCATTAACGCATCAAATTTGGCTTGAAAATTGTACGTAAATTTATCAAGCTATCTCCAAGTACTTTGCCCGACGCGTTGCTAGAGAAATAAAGAAACAATAATCTGGGTTTCAGTTCGCAACTGCGTTGAACCGTTCGCTTACAGTTTTGAATATTCTACTTTTTAAATAGATCCATGAACTCGTAAATATTGCAGCAAAGAAGTAGATTTAGACAATGGATTGTTTACAAATTGCTACCAGGAATCAAAAACAGTCGAAAATCACAACTGCTCCGATCATTAAGGTTGATAATAGTTTCTCCGCAATCGACCAAAACTAGAAACACTGATTGAAAATAATAAATGCCTAAACTAACCAAAAATTAAATGAAGTAAATTAAAATTAGTATACCACGAAGAATACCTTTTTCTCTCGCATCTTTTTTCAAATAACGTGCACTATAATTCGAAAATTTTCACGTTAGATCACGATCAACCGATTAGTAAAACTGGTGCAGAGGCATCCCCCGGAAGAATATTTTAATGTTTCGTAAAGTTCCGTGAGGCTGGCTTAAATATATGAAAATAACTTCGACTGTGTACAATAATATTGCAACCACCAGTTTGCTAATTGAGTGCCGCACCTGAAACAAACGTTAAATCGATTGGTCAAATGAAACGATGAAAAAGGCTTTAAACCTTTTTTTTTTCAATCCGCGTGTTTTTTTTCTTCAATAGCTTTCAGTTGGAGTAAAGTGTGTAAAATAGTTTTGCATATACTAAGATTCAAGGTTCATTTACCAAATGTGTGGAGGGAAATTAATTAGATTTATTCATCCTTTGAAAGGTGTTAAATTGAGGCAAATGGCGCGGAGAAAGAGATCGATAAAATAGTAAAGAACTGAAGACATAAATAATACAAAAGGCTTTTACCTGGAATTGAATATTCACGATTAGTATGGATTATTGACAGAGTCTTCATTAATTTAAAGGGGAGAGTTGCTTTTGTTTCTTTTTCAAGTTGCCTTTACCTTCCAGATGTAAAGAGATTAAGGATAAAAGGAAATTAAGAAACTAAATAACTTAATTCTGACTGTGCATGGAATTTAGAGGTTGTCAATTATTTTGTCTTTTCATTAGCGCAGTGCATGCAAACTCGACCGGAGGTAGCAGGAAGCGATTTTATGCTCTCCTCGATCGCGCCTCACACACAGTTTACAGAAAAGGACCCACTCATTTTGAAAGACAAATAGTACTACGCGAATTTGCTTAGAATTGGGTTTCACTTAAGTAGTCACACTGCAGCATTTTGTCAAGAAAATAAATAGTTAAAACTGCAGTACATGCCTTGATGTATCAAGGGATTGAAGCTTAAGGTTAAGATTTTGACTAAAAAATAGCCTTGGGACTCTGTAAAGACGTAATTTTTTAAAAATGTTTGCTCAGTCTCTGATTTCACAGTCTCGTCTGTGACCACGGCATCAAACTAGGATTTGTCACATTTTTCCGCTCTTGGCAGTGAAGAGTGATGGTCGTTCCTTGTTAACATGGAGCTTAAGCAACCGCGACAACGACAATGACAACGTCAAAAAATAAACAATTGGTTTTATGAGCAAAACAACACTGGCTCTGAACGTGAATCACCCTTTTTAGTACATTTATTTGACGTCCACCGCACGAATCTACGACGTGAAACCGCTCGTAATGCGTCGTTTTATGGAGCACGTGAATATACGATGACGACTTGTCCTTTCTCTTTTTAAACCGGGATAAAGTCTTTTCAAAAGAATTCGACTCGATCCTTGAAAAATCGCTCATATATGACAAATTGAGGGGTTCCAAGATAGACGCAATAAAGTTTGAAAGGACGCAAGTTTATTTTTTTTATCGACTGGACGCTTCACCGTCGTCGTCCTCGCCGTGGCTTGAATTGCCTTGAATAACAGTCTGTCGCTAAAATTCACGTTGTAGGGAAGGCATTTACTAATCATTTTCACCTTTTACACCCTCTCACTGACGATAGTGTTAAAGATCGAAATTCAAACAAAAGTTGAAAAATACTGGGAATCACAAAAGCCCTCGAAAAGAGGTTTCATGTAAATGATTACATCGTAGATGTGATTCACTGATATGTCACCATAGGCAACTTCGATACTAAAAGCGTCAATATTTTGGTATAGAACATTTTCGGATGTTAATCTGTTGTGTGGAAATTTGGAAACTGACAATTATGGCGATGATCATGTATTATGTAATAAGTCAACACGAGTCACAGTGTTTCATAAGATTTCAAACACTAAAAATAAGAGCTGAAACTGAATACGACGCATAGCAGAGCATTTATTACGAACTTAAAATGTTTGATAATGTGACGAAACTCCGTCGTGTTTCGTGTTTGGTATTACTACTTAAAGAGGAGGCCTGAAGGATGCGAAAATGACAAGGTTTTGATAAGATATCTAAACACGTCAGCTTGAAAGATTTTCCTTTGCCCGTGCCTTTTCAATTATTAATAAATTTGGGAAGAACTGATCTAATCAGTTTCGTTTAACCGCGTTGGTAAAGAACCCTTATTAAAGAAGAAAACGACATCCGTTTTCGCAAGATGCCCGCATATCTCGTTTTGCATTATTTAAATTCCATTCTTTTCGAGCTGTCATTTTCTTCTCGGTATGTAAACTGTTAAATTTAGCCTACACATTTGAGTTAACGTTCAAGGCTGTGTTTGAAACAGCTACTTTTGAGTTTGATTTACGATGAAAGTTACTGGGCGGCACTTTTGTATACGTCTAGTGCTGGCGCGTTTTGTTCACTTTTCTTCAAGATTATTTTTACTTTTACTGCTTTAGTTTAAATCCCAGAGTCAGGTTTATGAAAAATTAAAAAAGACAAGGTTACTAACGTTTCTCATGTCTCGTGGTTGTTATCTTTTTCTTCTTTTATTTTTCATAATCTAAGTTTATGAAACTCTTCAGAAAATGTAATGTTTCATTGACTTGATAAAAGCGATAACGCACTTATGTAAGTTACATGACGTGTTTGATTTACCTTTTGAAATAAGTTGTTTAACAATAAAACTTAAATGACAAAACCACGTTCCCTATTTAGTGGTTTCCGTGTTGACCCCCAGCCAACAGCAGATTGTCAGTGATATGAATTATTGCTGGTTTTCAAACATGTTTTTTCTATCTTGATAGTACATGTGCTTGTGCAAGAAAGATGTTTTTGAAAGTGAAAGCTTTTAACCCAGTAAGCTCCATTAGTGATCCGTATCAAATTTCTCCTCACAGTGTCATAGCATTGTTAAGGAAACAATTCATGAGATTTCAGACAGTGATCTTTTGACCTCTTCTCCCAACTTATGCGTTTTGGTGGCGGCCATTTAGAAGAATTTGATTCGTGCTTGAAGCGTGTACGATTTTCATGCGTTTTACAGCATTAAAAAAGGTCCAACATCAAATAAGTAAACATATGAAATCGTCTTAATGCGGGTTAAATTGAGACCTTTAGCCTATAGTGTTTGTTATTTAGGGTTTAATGACTTGTAAAACTAAAACACTTCAAAACTATTCTAGGTGAACGACTTACTTTTGCACGAATTGTATACAATTGATATTTTGCCAAAGCCTCTTGGAAAAAGGAAAGAAAAGGTTATAAAAATATTCAGTCACGGAATGTATATGTGTGTGAATAAATTTGTTATTGTAGTAAAACGAAAGAATCTGTTTCCAAAATCCTAATGTCTGATTTTGGTTCGCAATTTTCATGTGTCCATAAATGAATGTGTATGTAAGTGATGCTCTTCCAACACCATAATAATGATGTTCTTAGAACTAGAAAGGTAATCATATCACACGCTCTCGGATGCATGCATTTACCTTCCCTTGAACATAAACTGCTTCCTCACATTTTGAATGGTCACTCTATAGAGTTTTGTTCACAGACTCAAAAGTTAAATCTACGCACTAAGTAAAAAGTACCATGTGAAATGGACACAATGAGTACATTGTAAACTACCACAGGTTGCATTGGTTTTCGCCAAATTTGAGAGTATAGTATGACTTCAAAACGTGGGTCCGTTTTTCAAATTAGCTTTCTTCCAATTCTGAGTCAGAAGTAAAACGCAAATGTCAGAAAAGGTAGCCTGAACTTTTCCAAATCCCATATCTTTTGCTGTCGTCTTTGGTCAGAGACAAATGCAAAGGGCTTGAGCAGTGCATTTATACGAAATACTTCTCGACGAAACTGGAATATTTTGCTTGTTGTACTTTATGTGTCTTTAGGTCTTTTTGCTCAATGTTTCATTGTAATTTCTTATGTGTAAATAAGTATTCCTGCATTTGTATATATTTGAAGTTTTCCCTTTTAACTAACATTTCTTTAGTATTTTTTTTCGACCGTCAGTCTTTTTTCCACGAGAGTGTTTTAACGGGTTACAACTCCTAAGCTCTTCGAGGATAAATTAACTATGTCTATGTATGTCTTATGCTATGGCGCGTTTTGTTGCTGTAAACGCATTTTTAGGTTTTTTCAAATTTGAACAAATAAAAAAGTATATATATAGATACCTTTGATGCTTTTTGCCGGTCTGTTGCTGAACTGTTAACAATATTGACTATCTAACAAAATTGTACATACTCTTGATGGCTTAGTGCAGACGTGATCAGCGCGGCGATCGGCGAGTGCTAAGAGATATACCTGTCGATCGCAATGAAAACGGAAATAAATCGAGATTAACAGTACGTGGTTCTCTTAAGCCTTCATTGGCACTGTAATGTTCTTGATGTTTCCTGGATATGATAATAAATGATTCGAACATTCTACTAAAAGGAAATAAATGGCTTTTGATTCGTTCCCCACGCCGAAAAAAAAAGTTCAATTACTTGTGATTATTCAGCTTTACATGTAATGACATAATGTCATTTTATCACCGGGACACGATAGTGTAACTTCAATCAGTCATTAGTTTTGGTCAACCAGCCCTGTTTCCCTATGGAGTACACTTTTTATCTGAACCTAGCTCTTTTTGCTTTGCAGGCCACGACCTATAACATTTTAAAACTATTTCTCATATCAGTGGTTCTCAAAAATCTACACTGCGTCTCCTTGACTTTGTTTAAGGTTATTGAACTCTTCTAGTGGCTTCCATGGCCAAACAACTTGGCTTGTTGGGAGGCAGGTGTTCGTCGAGTTCTTTACTTTTTACGTGTATTTTCGTAATTGTAAATGGTTAAACATGCAATTAAGTAATTGATTAAGCAAACTATGGCTTCAGTGTTTCCATTGCTTTTTTGTAATTTAAACTGTCTTATAAATTCGACGCACGTATTTAAGAACAAGTAATTATCAGGAGTTTTGTATTATTTCTTAATACAATTCAATTTGAAAATGTTTTTAAGTGTAGTTTAATCAACGAGTTGGGGTGTTTTATCAAGTGATTGAAGCCCCTTTTACGTGTTAAGTAAAGGAATACGATCCTTATGGAGGCTGGTCACGCAAAGGATTTTCGTCATTAGCTTTCTGAATTTTATGATTGGCGAATCTTTGTTTGTCACCGGCCAGAGAGGTGACATCAGACGTCTGTATGTAAAGGCGCATTATTCAGCCGCTTCCGTCTTTTATTGATCTTACCTCGCCCACCCAGACCAATGACGGTGCCAGTCAGTAGATAAACTATGACAGTGGGGCCTACGTACCATACTTTTTGCGAACAACGGGTTCTTTTACTCCCCTTTTCCAACTGATATGCAAGGATGAGACAAGGGCTTGACGTCACAGCCCAAAAACGTGATCATATAATTGCCTGGATTGTATCAATCGCCTTGGGGCAACTGAAACGATGTAGAAGATTGTAAAGAAACCAGCCTACCAGACTCAGAATTCACTTCTATACAGACGATTACGATCACCCGAGTCGTACTGAACACCCCGCATCGCGTCACTGTTGATTATATTTGAGAAAGGGCTGAACAATACTTTCGATGGCCTTGAGCCATAGGTTCGACTTCCTGTTGGAATTACTCGGATTTTTTCTTCCGAGCCTTCCGCGCCTTTAATTAGTAATATCTTTCTAAAGGTCGTTTCTGTTTTTTTTTTGCGATTGCCTCACTTAAAAGCCGTTCGACTTGCAAACAATTCTGTATGCTCATGAAGAAAAGCATGGCTGTAAATGCTTCCATTGGAATCGTTAATTGTCGTCTTGGTGTTTGTCAAGACCTTTTATTAGTAAATGTGTGAAGCGATTTTTTTAAAAATCAATCCCACTAGTCCTCTTCCAGGATTCTTATCACCTAACACTCAATAATTTACCTTATTTGGTAAAACAAAGTGCGATGTCTTTTGGGAATTTCATGTATTAGTGCTGTCAGTGCTTCACCATGTTCTATACAACCTGGCATCTATATTTTTAGAGCGGTTCGGTTATCAATTTTTGATCAGTAAATTTGACTTACCCCTTGCCCTAAAATTGTAGTTATAACTTTGAAATAATGTTGTCCGCAGGTTGAGTGATTGTAGTTCACCGCTTTGGCCTCATAGGCAAGACAAGCCACTAACACTGTAAGACCAGTTTCTAACTTCTTTCACTATACACCAAAATGGATCAGTTGTCTCTTGTGCTTGTGTTAAAGTACAATTATTTACGTTGTTGTTACTCAGCATAAACCCTGAGATGAAATAACTGGTTAGGAAAACTATATGTGGTAACTTAATGGTTTAGCAGGAGCAAAAACCGGATTTTTCAAGTTTAAAGACTTTTAAGTAATCCTATTTTGACGGGTTTTATAACGAAAGTTCCTAAGCAACCGAGCTTTCTCCGATAAAATGCTACAAAACGAGAAGATATGAAAACCGAAGTTACTAGGTCAAGGTTACTAGGGCCTTTGAGTTGTTTTGAAAGTATTAATAATAAAATTCAATACTCCTTAAAAATTCTTATTAGAAAGCGATATATTAATCACACAAGAAGCGACTTTACAACAGGAGCTTCATTATGCAAACAAAGCTGATTATGTCGCAGTAGTAGTATTTCTAATTACATGCTATAAAACAAGAAGATATGTCTTAATCTGACGTTATCTTGAGAATAACAACATGCCGAATTTAAGAAAAAAATCCAAGTAGCTCGAAATGTGGTTTATCCATTTTTTTAGCGCTTTTCTGGAAACGATTAGATAGCAGACGTTTTCAGGACAGATATTGTGCCTCCACATCGTCTCCGGGGCTAAATAATTTCCTATTATTATGAAAAATTTATAGCTTCGATCTTTTGTTTGGTAGAGTTTTGTAAACGGAATAAGGTTCGGTTACTGGCAAGTCATCAAAGAAAAAATTATGCCTCACAGAAAAAAATTATGAATGTGAGACATAATAATAGACCTTTTACGATGGTGTTTTTTGTCTTCTTTTTTGAAATAGTGTTAGGCGTGAAACTTTGCTTTTCGTTTTTTGATGTTTATGTTCTTGCCTTAAGGTTAGTTTTTCCCCCTAAGTCTGCTTTCAATTTACATTTTTACTACGAAACAAAATAATACTTCGCTTTAGGCGACACAAGCGATGTCACGAAAAGACGAAGAGTAGTGAACTTACCAGTACAAGGTCAGTTTACCATCCGCTTATTTTCATTAATTCTCTTCTGAATTGCGAATTGTTACTCATTGAAACCAGGCATGGTGATTTATGTGTAACATATCTTTCGAATCTTAACCTGGCGATAACAATTTGTTTTTCGCTTAAACATGGCGGTCTTAGGATTAGAATTGTTAGGTGTCGAGAAAATTTGAATTTGAATAGAAGCTCCAGCTCGGTAATTGATGTCCAGACTTCCAGTACTTAATTAAAAATGCAAACTTTATGCAACGTCTGATTTGTTCCTATTGGCTCTGTTTTCTCAAACGTCCGCGTAACAGTTTTAGAATCTCAGAAAGAGTATAGACGCATTTAAAGGTATCTATCTGTTAAAAAGATAAAATCTTCGACGGGCATTTAAGATCAATATTTGCGTTTTTAGAACTCTTGGGGAGTGCTGGATGTTTAAATTAGTTTTATGTGGTGTTTAACACCCTAAATGAATTTCAATGTGGCCAGCCTCATGTTTAACAATTAATGATGTCAAAAACGGATACGACAAAGAATAAGAAAGATGATTATAGTAAAACCCCGTGACTAAGAACCTGGATTTTTCCAAGTTAGCCTAAACAGGTTCTTATATAAATGGTAGTTAGCACAAGTTTATGCTATATATGTTCTTAAATAGGCTCTTATTTTCTGCAAAACGAGTTGTATACCGATGTTGCGCGTTTTACCACCTACCTGTTAGCAACCTGATTTGTTGCAAGACAGGTTTTATGTTGCGAGGATGTTTTATAGCGATGTTGCGCGTTTTTACCACCTACGTTCAAACCTGTTAGCAACCTGATTTGTTGCAAGACAGGTTTTATGTTGGTGGTAAAACGCCCAACATCGCTATATAACTCGTTTTGTAGCAATGTTGCAAGACAAGTTGTACGTTTTTTGTTGGCAGTTTTTCCGAACCTTAAGAATATTTAGTGGTTCAGCTTATTCCTCATATAAAACCTGCATACCATTAGATTGTAGTTGTAGTGATAAGGTACCTATGTCTCCAAAGTTGTCTTATCTTACTTGCCCAGGTGTACAGAATTTTTTCATAGATTTTAGAAAATAAGAACCTCTTTCAAATTTGAGGCTAAACACTAGGTTCTTATATAGAGGGGGCTTAACGGGCAAATTTTAGCCTAACAGGTTCGTAAAATCCATGCTCTTAGTCGCGGGGTTTTCCTGTATTTATTTACGTAAAATTATATTCATTGAATTCCAATTAAAAAATAGAGTTTAATTTACCCCGTTACTGGCGTGGATTTCAAAGAGTGGTCAGTGACATATTTTGCCTTGCTATGTTCATGCGTCGAGATCGTTAGAGGAAAAAACACGTTTAAAAAAAACCCAAATGATTATATAACAAATATTAATGCCTTGGTTATGTCTCACTGTTCAAACCGTTTCGAAAATAATTCAGTTTTCATAAAGAGTCTACATCGCTTGTTGGTCAGTTCGGCTTTTTAAAAAAGCATTGACCACTTCGAAAAAAGTATTTTGTTTATTTGAAGACATTTCTTCTTTTTATGGCGAAGTTCAGTTCTTCCTTTAGTCAAGCCCCTCATTGTTTTAAGAGTGCTGGGCCGAGACTGGGCTCAAACCAAGATGTAACGTCTTTTCAGGGGAAAAATGCTTGCCATGGAAACCAGGTGCATTTTAGGACGTTTTGAGGCTCATTTAACCCGAGTAGATAAAGCAAAAATCACTAAATATGTAACGTTTCCTTTCGCTGTGGGCTTGAGCATTCTTTATTGCAATAGGAAGCATCGCCAATAGGTGTAGAAGAAATTGTCAAAAGAAACCGACTTAAAAGCATGTTTTTTTGCGCGTGGAAAAATCCTTAGAATCTGCAGGTAAATGATTGATATTTCGTAAATACCGCAGTTTTGTTGCTGTCTATTATCTATAACCGAAGGAAAGCGAGGAAATTCATGATCATATTGCATTTGCAGGCCGTGTTTTGCATAACTTTCTTTAAAGTGGTCAAGCCCTTCAAAATTTCATCTTCATTCAGTCGTTTATTAAGCAGAGCTTTGTATCCTTGCTGTTAATAAAACAAAAGAGAGATTTTTTATCAGTTTTGAACTTAAAAATTCTTTGTGAGTAAATAAACAACGGACAATATAGTTCTAATAACTGGAGTGTTTGTGGAAATTAATTTATAATAGTGTTTTTTTTGGAAAAGTCAGGCGACCTTCAATTTATTTGCTGTACAACATAATCAATCTGTCTCCAGGTGACACCGGTAAATTTTTAATTCTCACAGTGTTCTGAATTTTGTCATTTAGCTTCACATGATTTGTCCTCAGGCTCCATAAACGGACTACGCAAAGCAATCTAAGGGGTTCCAGACAAACATTTAGTCTAAAAACAGTAAGAGAAAATATGTGATTAAGCCTGGAGGTTTACCGAAATACAGACCATTTCTGCACCTTCATCAAAACTTTCATTTTCTTTTATGATAAAATGCCGACAATTTGCGATTTATTAATTTTTTTTTGTCTTGAACATGGGAGTTGAAAAAATTGCAATCAGCTAATGATATCTGGCATATTATTTTCTTTGGTTGGGCCACCCAATAATTTTCAAAACGAAATTGAAGCCTTTTTTCTACGCAAAAAAGGTCTAAAATTGGCACAACCCGTAGAACTGGACACTTAGTTGGTAGATTTTAATTTTACTAGGACTGAGCTCGTCTGATCGATAGTGATTCCATGTAAGCGATGGTTATTGAAAATAAGGAAAGATTACGCAAATATTTTTTAAGAAGTCATTTCAACTTGGATAGTCTAAGGTTTGTATAAAACTGTTCTTCAATTAAATTTTAAGTTTAAGACTAGAGACGTGTGGAAATGAAGCAAAGCACAATGCCACGCCAAGGCGGCCATATTATCCAATCTGCGATTTGGCCACTCCATCCGACTCGATTTTGTCGTCAGATTTATTGGTCTTTGTTAGTAATTTCTCATCATTTTAAAGTTCTACTGTATTATAATTAACCAAAACTGCACGGCAAAAATCGATTTTTAGCCTACCCATACTGTTTCCTTTTCGTTTTGCGTTATTTTACGAATCGCACTGCTATTTCCTAGGTTTTGGCTGTGACTAACCAGATAGCTAGCGATAATGCTGGAAAGAATACCAAGGAAGCCTTGTAATTTGTACGTTATGTCTTTCTAGTCATGCCCGCCGACTTTGCAAGAAACTACCATATTAACATAAGCAAAAAGAAATAAAGTTTGAAAGTAGTAATGATTATGGCAACAAAGAACGAATGCAAATAAAATCAGTTTGAGGTTTTATACTACTTCTAAACAAGAGGTAGATAATGGATAAATCTAAAAGATTTGCCGATTAGAGGTTTTTCTGTTTCATACATACAAAAAAACTGATTGAAAATGAATTTTCTATTCACCCTACTGTCAATATTAGACGCCTAAGATAATACTGTTTGAAAAAATTACCTTCAACTACTAAAAGCTGAACTTTCTGCCTCATCGTTTTCTCCGTCGATGTTAAAGAAGTATCACTGTTGCTATTGTGGCTTCTTCTCCTATTCAGCCTAAAAAAATCAAAATCGTACATTAATCGGGCGTAATTGTTGCATTAAAAATGAAGTTTGTTCATTAGCATTTGCTGACAAGAATTTAATTTATCCTGTCAGTAAGATTGAAAGCAATATGACGGTCAATAGAGAAATGGAAGTGGTTATGATCAAGCCCTGGACATTTCAATATTAAATTGACAAGTAATTTTGGCTGTAACGAATGGCGATCTACTGTTACGGCGGCTGAGATTTGTTAACATGAAGTTGTAATAAAGGATAAAATTGAAGACAAATGAACTTTCAAATTAAAAGTTATTGAAATAGTAGTGATTTAAAAGTTGTCTAAGATTCTCGTGTTTTTTTTGTTTTAATCATTACATGAAATTTGTTGTTCCGTGTTCGATTTCGATTAATTTGGATTGATAGTATTGGGAATCTATGCACGAGACAAAGGTCGACTTGTGAACGTTTATTGACAAAAAAACATTCATTACTGCGGCGAAATACAACCTGACAAACAATACTTAAGGATATAGCTTTGGCCGTTCTCATTTCCGTTGTTACATAGTAAGGTCGTCATAGTTTTCACTGAAAAAAAGTTCAAAGCTCATGCATCACTTGAAGCTAAGGTTTAAATAAATGTAAACAATGTATCTCAAATGAAAAATCACCCCAAACAGGTCGATATCCTTTATCAGGCAAAGAACCTATTTTTCATTGCTTCATAAGTTGTGTACCGCAGGTTATCTAGTATCAACGGCATTTTGTCTGTTCTAACTACGTACGTACCTTCGAAATTTTGTCCTGAAGAACTTTCGCCAGTGCCAATTTTACGTATTTGTGTACGAAATGTAGCTAAAATTTCGTTCAAGCTAAGTTTGAGTTTGGATTACAAATGCCAAGGGAAACTTCTTCTCAACCATGGATCGCTTTCTTGGTCCCGGAGTTTAACCAAACTTCACCTGACAATGCCTACCGCGATAGTGCAATCACCTCTGACAATAAGTTCTGTTTTTTCGCAATTTCGTTGCGAAACCATTTGAAAAAAAGTCTGGTATGAGGTCCGTACGCTTCAAGTTATGGGGCCGGAAAAACGCGTAGGGCCCTGCTAGAAAATCTTACTGATCGATGCGGGTTTGCTCCGTCAGAAAAATTAAAAAGCACAACGGTCATAGGATAAAATGCGTATTGACTGAGTTAGCTCGGGCCAGACGGGAAAATATTTCGCTCTCCGTCAAAACGCACGGACCTCGCGCTGACCTCGAGTCAAGTATTTTTCCCTCCGGCCCTCCCACTCCGTCAATAGGTAGATATTTCTTTAGTGTTCGTTTTAGAGAGGTTTAATATATAGACTTGGCCAAGGCTAAAGGCGAAGCCCCCGTTAATAAATTCCTAACTTGTAACCATTGCAAAGATACCTACTTGGAGTTGAGCCTGCGATCAGTTGAAAACTGGTAACTTGTCAGCGGAGAACTTTAAAAAACACGTTACCTTGATGGGTCGACATGAGCCCGCGATATGCTCATGTGATACTGGTCAGCAGATACCCTGTTTTGACAGCTGTCAATTGACCACAACATGGATGTGCAATATCGAGCTGCAGGCTTGCACACGTTTCACCTTGTTTTCCCCGTGGTGCGAACGGGCGAACGTAGGGTCACGTGACTACCAAATTTATCGGATCGATAGATAACCAAGTTTTCATAGCTATGGGGCTCCGCTATAGGCTAATCTTTGTTTACCCTTTCTGCCTCATTAACATATGCTCATCATTATCTGATGAAGCGAATAAAATAAAACACCTGAATATTGAAAGAGCATAGCAATTTCAGTTATCTCTGAAAATTTGAGCCAAATATACCGAATGGTTTCGGAGAAATTCTCTTTTAAAAACTCGAAATTTTACAAAGAATGTATGGCTCATTAACTTTTTTGCCACCCAGCAATTTCGCAGTTGTAGGTGGCTGATGTTTCCTTAAAGGCTGAAAATTGCACAAATTGTTTAAGTTAATCAGCTCTTTCAAGTTTTGAATTTAGTTCGTATATACGGCCACGGCTTCTTTGAGTTAAGTCGTATGCTAATGAGGAAACATGGAAACAATGACGTCAGCAAAGGTTCGCCTATTGTTGTGTACCAGAGGAAAAGATAGCCTGCTTGGCAGGCGTTTGAAAGGGACGGGAAAAGGAGTTTTAGGTGCGAGAGAAACGCGAGAGGCGCGCGAGCAGGGAGGAAGGGAAACGCCTGCCAGGAGACCATTGTTTTTCTCGTTTTTAACATCCACCAGGCGAATGTTAAAATCCTGATTGATCCGTCTTCAAAACATGTCAATCACAGCCGTAATACCTTAATCCGATTGGCTGAAATCAGCATCACGCCACTGAGTAACTTAATCGATCTTTCAGTAATCATTTAAAAATATGTTGTTAGTGAGGCGTGATGAGATTTCTGTATGGAATTCATCGTTTTAGAACGATTAGAAACTGAAGGTATTTATTTCAGCTTGAAAGGAGAATAGAAGAAAGCAGTTAAAAGACTCGTATGAAGGAAAAGACCTGTCAGCTAGATGAGTTTTGCTGACTGGTTTTGAGAAGTCTTGTCTCCCAATGGCTTGTTTTACTCACTAGAAGAGAGAAGGGAAAAATCATGCTGCCTGTGTGCTTGTTATCTGCTGTTTGACCTTAAACGCCTACCACGCAGGCTACGCTTATCAACGACCAGATTGTTGAAGACGAAGCGATCTATAATCCTTAGCGATTTTTGGTTTGAGGACTTCTTCTTGCTGGTTATAGACGTTATAAAGCCGCCAGGAACTTACCGTACTTCAATAATAATACTGATTGCAGAATTAGCCTTATTGTAGATCTTTGAAGTTCCGCTCTTCTTTCCCTGCTACCAGCGTTCTTTTGTACGCTGCGCTGGATCCAGTTCGAGAGTCAGCAAAGTGTTTGTAATTAATTTCTCCGACAAACACTGCATGCAAGTTGGGAAGCCAACGCGATACCTTTAGCAAAAACGTAATAGATTTATGCTGGATTTTATATAACAAGCCACGCATGGTTGCGACTTTCTTCTTTCAACGGACGACCGCATTTACAGTTTTTTTAATAGTACCTTCACTTCAGATTTCTTGTTTTAGGAAAACAAAAGAAAAACAGTACGCGAACTACGACTTAAATAAGCGCATCGCGGCCAGACTTATTTGACAGCTAGTCATTCACAGTTGCGTTCTTTTTACATACATAATTAGTAGGCGGGATGGCGAAAACAATGGTTTCCTGGCAGGCGTTTCCCTCCTTCCCTTCCTCCTCGCGCGCCCCTCGCGTTTCCCTCGCCCCCAAAAGCCCCTTTCCCTTCCCTTTCAAACGCCTGCCACGCAGGCTAAGGAAAAGATTGCACTCGCTTTATTTCCTCCAGCCTCGCTTCTACTCAAAGGCCAGGGCACTAAGCACACAATAGTAAAATGGTGTATTTTGGGAAGTACCGTATTTATTAGATTAACCGCCTTGGGCGCTAATTAAATTTTTGGACCTTGATCGTGGGCACTTATTCGAGGTGGGCGCTTATTCGAGGCTGGGCGCTTAATAACTTTTCACCATTTTCAGCAAGTTTAGCAGGTTTATTTGGCAACAAAACAATAAATGGTAATAACAAAACGCGAAGATGTGACAAAGAAAGGCTTCTGTAAAATACACTTGAGAAAAATTCGTCTTCGGGAAAGTCTCTTATTGGTACTTATTCAATTTCAATGAGTGGGAGGAGGACGGGGCTGGGCGCTTATTGAAGGCTGGGCGGTTATTAACTTTTTCTGCCTTTAGGATGGGCGCTTATTCAAGGTGGGCGCTAATTCGAGGCTGGGCGCTTATTCGAATAAATACGATAATGGTATTCTTTGACTGGTATTCTCGAAGGGAAGTGCTTGTCGTTTGTCAGCTATGAAACGTTTTTTGTTTTTATTGTTTATTGTTTTGTTTGCCAAAAATTGTACAAATCAAATAAAATCTAGTTACTTAAACTCTCATGGCGAAGTGATCTTCAAATGCTTTAAAACATAATTACCAAGAAATGGATTTTCTCTCTTTTTTAATTCAATATACAAAACTTTTTGCACAGTCAGTTACAAGAACTAGAAATTATGCTGTGGAATTTCACGCGTCAAAAGGAACCAAAAAAAACCGTACAAGTAACTGATTATTGAATCGCCCATTTTTTCTTAAAAATTGACGTGTACCTCCATTTCCTTCCCTTTTTATATTGCTTTCCATGTCTCAGTTATGTTTGTGGCGAGTCCCTTCAAGAAGCTTGTATTACTTAAAACCGCGGCCGTGCCGCGTGAAAAATTTGATTCAACCAATCAGAAGCACTACCCAGATCTGGGTAGCGACGCGTCATCAGTATGGATTTCTGCGCTCGTTTCTCAGCCGTCATTTGGCGGGGAAACTAGCGGCAGCGTCGCCAAATATCGGCTGTTTTCTCAGGATACTATTTGAAGTGAAAGGGCCAAACTTAAACCTGGGAGAATTCCTGCGATACTGTTTCTTTAATGACCAAGTCTGCGCATTAGTACTGGTTTGGTGTTGACTAGAAAAAAAATTATATCATGCAATAATACGCCCAGACAACAAATCGAGTCTACGCAACACTGTTGTTTTCGTTTGGAACACTTGACGTTATATTGGCGTTTCTTTGTCCGAAATTCTGTCTTGAGCTTTCCCCTTAGGCATGTATAATAAGGGTATTCCTTTTGTAGAGCCTTTTGTTTTTTCGTTAATTTCACGTCTGTTGTTATTATCCTCACTCGCTAATTCACTGACAAGTGTTTCTTGTTCATCTTGTTCTCCCTGATTTTCTGTCTCACTATCCTCGTCAGGTAACGGCCTGTCAAAGCAAGGCACAACATCGAGTTGAACTGGCGATTGGGAAGTTCCGTTGCAGGAAAATTGTCGACTCCAGGAAGGTATGCTTTCCATACTAACTTGTACTCCTTCGTCAGTACCAGGAATGAATATAGTGTAGGTTGAAGTATTACTTCCATGCAGTGAAATACCTCGTTTCTCTGAGCAACAACACACTTCTCCAGAAGAACTGTTCGAGCTCTCATCTTTTGGCAAAGAGCATCGCTTACAAAAATCGGAGCCCTGTGATTGCGTTTTTCTGGGCGGCGGCCCGGAGATCGTCCTGTGCGTATTAGAAGGTACACTAAATGAACGTACGCGAGGAGTTTTGCTGCTTTCCGCTATCCATAGCGGCAGCCTGTCTGCCTGGGTTCCGTGCGTTACCCCAGGCACGTTCAAACTGTTTCGTGAGTTCTTTTTAATTCCTAAGTCCGATTTAAAATCTGATCCCTGATTTTCCTCCACATTTTCGTTTTCTTCCGATTCGTCCTTTTCTGGAAGATCTCCAAGCTTTGGAAGAATCCTTTCGTTACGGCTATATTTACGCTCCCTGTTGGACCAGGAACTCGTGGGCGAGGTTTTTGGATCACTCGTTTGACCGTTGCTTGTAGGAAGACTCCCTGTTCTCGATTTCGCTTCGTACGAATTCTGCCTTGGAAAACTGTTCAGCCGATATGAACGACCGTTAGACATTCCAGGCATAATGTTTTCGTCGTCTCCTGTCTCAAGCGCCACGTGACTACGCATTCGTAATCCTCGGCGCCTTGGACCGGAGGACGCTCTGCCACTGGAAAAATCGGAAGTTATTGAACTTAGCAACACCCTGTTTCTCTTCTTTGGAAGTTTAAGTCTTGCTTGCGCATGCGCGTAATAGAGATTGAAGTTACTTCCAATTATGGAAATCGGGAGAGCTACGACAAGAAGACCGCATATCGCGCATGCACTTCCAATGATCTTTCCTATCCACGTTTTGGGAACTATGTCACCGTAACCAACAGTAGTCATGGTAATAAGCGACCACCAAAAGGATTCTGGGATTGAACGAAATTTCGTGCCATCGCCATCAAAAGTTCGCTCGGTGTAGTAAATAATTGACGAGAACAAAACAACAGGGATCAAGAGAATCAACAGCAGTAGTCCTAACTCGTACGAGCTCGCTTTTAGTGTGTGTAATATAATTTGAAGACCATACAGCAAGCGAAAGAAGCGGAAGAGCCGAAAAAGGCGAATCATAAGAAGTGCGTCCGCCAAAGGACCACCATCGGGATCAATGAGCCGAAGATAGAACGGAATGACTGACAGGATATCGATCCAGTTTGTTACTTGTTGGATAAAGATACGTCTTCTGGGACAGAAGGTAATGCGCATGAGCAATTCAAATGTGAACCAAATACCGCAGAAGTAATCGATGACCGTGAAGATAGTGTCAATCGTCGGGTTTTTTTCCGGCGCCGCCGACCCTTCGTTAACTCCGGATTTCTTGGAGAACTGGGGAAGAGTCAACGCGCACGATGTGCCCACAGATAACATGATCAGCGCCACAGAGATGATGGAAAATATCTGTAAAAATAGACACGGATAACATGATCAGCGCCACAGAGATGATGGAAAATATCTGTAAAAATAGACACGGATAACATGATCAGCGCCACAGAGATTATGGAAAATATTTGTAAAAATAGACACGGATAACATGATCAGCGCCACAGAGATTATTGAAAATATCTGTACAAAATAAACGCGGAAACGAATTTTGGACAGGAATGAGGGTAATAAAATCAAATTCGCGATTTAACAATAAGTTTTGTTTTAATATTAACTTTGAAGATATTATCGAGCGCCTTAATATAACATGTTCAGTTAACAAAAGATGACGTTCAACTCAAGGTGTGTTTCCTCTGATAGTTATACTCGGAGAAAAGAGTGCAGAATTGGAGTTGTTTTCAGTCCTTAAACATCCTGAATCCCGAAGCTCAAATGATAATCGCGAGTCGCGACCTTTTACGTTGGCGGTGAATTCAGAGTTAATGGTCGCTCGACAGCATAAGGGAGATAAAATGCCATTTAATTTTAATGTTTAGACCCAGGTCAAATGACAGAAAAGAAAAAAAGAAAAAAGAAATTAAAATGAATTAGCGTGGTCTATATCGTTTAAGCTGACTTATCTTCCATTTCAGTGCCTTAACAATTTGAATAGTCAAGTTTCATCAAGATTTGACATGTCTTTCATCGAAGCATTTTAATCAACTTCGTTCAGAGATATATTTTTTTCATAGAGGGAAGTGTTGATACGTTGATCACCTTCTTGAACAGTCAAACAGGATTTGAAAGCTTCCTGTTATCATTGAAAATGAAAACCTTTTTGTTGTAATACACACCGCCTGCGGTTTTGGGTTTCTCATTAGAATCTTTTTTATGAATTTTATTTGTAATTACTTGAAAGCATATCTTTTCACCAAACAAACTAATCCTTAAATGCTACCTTCGTTTTCGGATGATTTACATACCAATAAAACCAAAAGTCGTCCGTAGCTTATCGGTGCTAAACAGGTACATCCCGAAACCTCGATAAATGTGTTAATTTTTTCGTCTATAGGTATATTGATCGTTCCGTGTCACTTTAGCATCGTAATACTTTCAAATGGCGCTGTTTTGCTTTTTTCTGGAAGAAAAACAAGAGTTTCACAGACGATCTAATTTAGATGATATGCGCCAATGTTCATTTAATTCAGCAGTCAGACCTTTATATAAAAAGTGACGTTTATGTATTAATTACTTGCCTGTGCATGTGTTGAATAAGGAACCAACATTAGCCTTAGAACGTAAAGATTGTTATTCCTAATGGGCCAAGGTGAATCGTCGTCTTGTCCTAATGGCTTTATATCATAGTTAATCGGCTTAAAATTTCTTCGGGTTACTCCAACAAGGCGTAAGCCGAAACTTCGTGTTTTAATTTAGTGAGATCGGTTTGTTTTAGTTTATCTGTGATTCCGAATTTGATGCAAAAAGGCTTTTGTTTAATTTTTTGACGACTGTTGAAATCGGCTACTTGTTTTCTTAGGCATTATCTTTGGCACCGAAACTTTTTATATTCCCGAGCCTGAGTATGATTTTAATGACCTTGTTTTCGAATATTTTCTCCAGTTAAATTAGAGCCTTCTATGTCATGCGCCGACAAAGTTGTCAAAGTTTCGTAGTTTTGAAGATTACGTCTTTGAAAAATGTCAGAGACATGCAAACATTATAAAGAGTCACACACCTTTTTAATTTATCATCCTTTAACAACCGCGCGTGTTAAAGAGAACCTTACAAAAGATACATGTGTTTCCATGTTCAAAAAGCAATTTTCTATTCATACTGGGCTGTGATCGAGGATATCTGTCCAAAAACACAGCAGGAACGGACCAGAACTTGTTTGAATAAACGATTATGTCTTGTTCTTTTGATGCACTGCATTGATTGGCGACATGCGGTTTTTGCCCGTAGAACAAGCTTGTTTCCCCTGTGGCCGAAACACGAATATCCCTTCTGCGAAAAAAGTTCGTCATAACAGGTGGAACACGGCAAGCTCTCTAGTGCTTGGAAAAGCAATTATTTGCTTCCTTTAAAAAAATCTTCTATTAGCAGTGCAGCTAATTTACATCTGAAGTGTGTAGTTTTAGCGAGTTTGTTTATGGGTGGTGTTGTTCCAGTGGACAAAATCGATGAGTTACGTTTTAGCAATTTTATCCAAATTCTCCTGCATTTAACATAACCAGAAACAATATTAAGTGGTTATGCAGTTTTATTTTCAGCAGACAATAGAGACAAGTTCTTTAATTATTATACTGTGAAACAGCTGTTGTAGTATAAATTGTTACCAATTTTTAGCAACCACACTCAAAACGCGATCTGTATCATGAGCTTCACGAACCTTTTACAAAACTCGAGAAACGATTTCGCGGACTTGCTTACATCAAGTCAAGTTGTTACTCTGCTTCGATTCCTTATAACGGATCCGAGTGTAGAAAATTAGTTTCAATACAGCTTACTCCTAAATAAACAATATCCCAAAAAGGTCTTTCGAAACAATAGCAGAAATTATGTGAGCTGTGAAAAACGAGTAAGCGCAAAATTTCTGGTCTCACCTTGGCTGCTTTGGAAGAGTGGGGCTCCTCAAGGATAGGCCATATTTTAGGTTGATATTGTGTCCACCAAGTGAACCTTCCGCAGTCTCTTGCCGGTGTGGGATCTAACCTGTCGTTCTCCAAGTCTGTGTCCTGATCTTGGTCGCTTTCGTGCACATTAAAACTCTTTAAATTCTGTTCGGCGTCACGATGCTGGGTGTATGAGGTCCAGCAGCAATGTTCCATCTCTTTCTCGTCGATTCCCCAGTACGCAAGCTCTTCTTCAAACAGAGGTCCGCAAACATCGTGCGGGCAGTGCAGCTTGCCAGTCCGATAGTAATTTAAAACCTGCTCGAATATTCCAGGATGACGATCGAAAAATAGCTCGATTTTTTCAGAGTCGTAGTCGATGGCTTTTGTGACGTTCTCGACGACCCAATAGAGCCTCGTATCAGGGTAATTTCGCACCGTACTTAGATACGTCTCATGTTTTCGGCCTCCAACATTCAGAATAATTCTTCGCTGGGTCGTATCAACCACGCGCGGGATTATCTCGAGTCGTTGTCTGGTTTTCATCAAGGCGCGTAAGACTTCTTACCTAGATCACACAAGTTAGACAAGGAAATTTAAACATTCTTTTAGCTTATAAGCATCGTAATATTTTAAACTGATCATTGCGCGGCGCAAAATAAAACTTAGAAAGGGTGATTCATCGTATTTGTTCCATAACGTCAAATGCAAAAATTGCATTAAACCGATCCGATATTTATACAGAGTCAAGCCAACCAGATGGTGATATTTACCAGCGCGAAATACTCTCTTTTTGATTGGTTACGGTGGCAGTTCACATAAAGGTTGTACAAATGGTTTCACTCGCATTCATTAAAACTGTCTGTTGGAGGCTTCTCCTTTATTACAAGAATAAAGACAAGATTAACACATTTTCTCATCAGAGTCATAGCATTTTCGAATTTGAATTAGAGTTCGAATTTGACCGTTCTTGGAGTAGGAAGTTCACTTAAATGTGAGTCAACATCAAGAAGGCCGTGAACTAGCAAGCGTGTCCATTTATTATGAATCAATATAGAAAAATTAATTAGTCGCCTGAAAATGATTGGCAAGCTAAAGGTTTGTTATCAGTTTTCTTGTCCAATCGAATCAGCAGCAACCTTCATTGAACTGGAAACCGCCCGAGAAAACATTAAAAAAATTTAACCAACGTAATTGATAACAATAACCATTTCTGTTAAAAAAGAGAACGCGTACACTCCCGCACACCTAAAGATTGTTCCTCTAACACTACGATAATATTTTACTTGGCGTTAAAGGGGGTTATCTCACGGGGATATTGCTGGGTATTGTAGGTCAATTCTGTGCTTAAGTGTTGTGTTATAGCCTGCGAAAGGCAGACGTTTCTCCTCGCTCATCACCGCTGAGGGACGTTTCGCGAGGAGGAACGTCTGCGACTCAGCGACAGAAATTCCATACTGATGACGTTAATCAATGTTTACTTAATAAATCCGGTAGTTATGGGGTTCCAAATGGAAATTTGTTTAATTTTACGTTTCTCCTGGTCGATTTTGGAAAAGTGTGGTGTTCATCTGTGAATGAGCTCCAGTAAAACTAAAATGCTTTTTCTAGAGAAGGCTATATTCCACAAATTTTGACTCTTTTGTTAGAGATTCATCGGGTTCACATTTGTCCTTTGCCGCCTTTTGTCTTTTGTCTGTCATTCCCAAAAAATAGCTAGAACAATGAAACTACTCCGTTGACCAATTAGCGCAGAATTAGGACAGATTTTGCGTCACCAGTATGGAATTTTTGTCGCTGAGTCGTAGACGTTCCTCCTCGCGAAAAGTTCCTTCCGGCGATGTGCGAGGAGAAACGTCTGCCGTTCGCAGGCTAGTTGTATTAATGCCTTTACCCATACACAAAATGCTCTAGTAGAGTTATGAAGAAGATATCAAAGAAATATCATCAGGGAGCAGGGTTATGTCATGAGGATATTGCTGGATATTGTAGGTCAATTCTATGCTTAAGTGTTGTATTAATGCCTTTACCCATACACAAAATGCTCTAGTAGAGTTGTGAAAAAGATATCAAAGAAATATCATCAGGGAGCAGGGTTATGTCACGAGGATATTGCTGGTATTTTAGTTCAATTCTTTGCTTAAGTGTTGTATTAGTACCTTTACCCATACAAAAAATGCTCTAGTAGAGTTATGAAGAAGATATCAAAGAAACATCATCAGGGAGCAGGGTTATGTCATGAGGATATTGCTGGATATTGTAGGTCAATTATTTGCTTAAGTGTTGTATTGATGCCTTTACTCATACACAAAATGCTCTAGTGGAGTTATGAAGAAGATATCAAAGAAATATCATCAGGGAGCAGGGTTATGTCACGAGGATATTGCTGGTATTTTAGGTCAATTCTTTGCTTAAGTGTTGTATTAGTGCCTTTACCCATACACAAAATGCTCTAGGATCACTAACAGTTCACCATTTTCACATAGACGACAATGCACCATGTTCACCCCCCCCCAAATTTTGTATAACCAGTGTCTTCGGTTTTTCCTGGCATGGGGCGACTGTAATACCCAGGACAAATTGGAAAAAATGATTTTGCAAAATTTGGGTGGTAAACAGATTGCATAATGTACTAAGTGAAAATGGTGCATATTAGCGAGTTCTTTAGCCAGTTCAGTTGCAGACATAGCATTAAACTTCCGGAATGTCCTAGATTCTGATTGGTTGAAAACCAAGTACGTTTATTTGTTGCCGCTTTAACGTAATATCCCATTAAGATGACGTGATAATGCCTCCTTTTCTACGGAGACACCATGTTGGGGTCTCTGTGATGGACACCAATATGGTGGCCGGAAACCAACAAAACATCTGTTATCGAGTTTCTGTACGAAAGGGTGAATCAATCTCTCGAACACTTTTTACACATTAAAGTAACACTTATTCTAATGCAAGGACGTTCACATAGCAAAATCGCAAAAGACAAGTACGTTTTTAAAACTTTGTGACAGCTTTCTCGATGGTCATCTAAATACCTCGTCACGCAAAGGATTAGAAATGAATCCATTCGAACTGAAAATTTGTGAAAATGTAAGTACTTAGCTGCTCTAATAAGTCATGAAAGTTAAAAGGCAGTAAAATTAATAATTTTCTTGTTTGATTTTTTATGACGTCACACGTGAAAACCGGCAATATTTTCGAGTGGTCACTTCTAAATTGCAGTCTGCAAGGTCACTGAGAAATTTCTAATCCCAAATGAGCTCTCTAGCAGATTAACAGGTGAATTGTATGACAAAACAAAATAAAACAAGAAACAAACAAATAAACAAACAAACAAAATCAACTCTGTTGAGTTTACGCCGGTAATGGTTTACAGAAGTCTTTTACGTTGTCCCGTCGATGTATTTGATATATGACGCGACTACAAGGTCTTTTTTATACAAGTTACCTGTAATATGCGGTTGGTTAAAAGCCCGAATATTTGGCTGAAGGTAAATGAAGTTTAACTTGTTTTCGAAAAGTCGTTAATAATTAATATAGAGAGACTTAGACTGATGACTTAAGAATTAGGTTTTTTTGGCGTAAATTTGCCCTCGTAATAAGATTCAAGAGCTGAAATTTCGATTGCTGGGCCCTCGCCAGAATGAATAATGGTTTTAGATCCGGGCACGATTGAGAGAAGGGATTAACAGAAGAGCGAACATTTAAAGTCCATCACAAACTTGTACCTCTGGTTTTCACAAAGTCTCAAACCTTGCCACTACACCTATTATATTAAATTGAACAAGAACATCCTTTCCATTTAATTAATAATATTCAGTGAAGTTTTCTTGAAGATGTAAATGGACTATTTAGATGACGGCTTCTAACCACCGAATTTGCAAAATAAATACGAAATTGTCTACTGCATGTGGGTTATATATCGGTTCAAATGAAACATTGACGAATCTAATTATCTTTGGTTTTACGTTGATCTATCTTTAAGATATAACCAAATAAATTTGCGGTAGCAAACTCTGTCGTCATAAAATATGCACGCATAGCTCGCCAACGTGGGATAAGCATGCAGCATTTTTCCCTCGTTTTTCAGCGCGCCATAAAAAACAAAGCTTTATCAAGTGTAAATTGTTCTTCGTCACTATTTGGATATTGTACTGGAGAAATGTTTCAGTTTAGTTGAAAGATATTTGGAATTTGAGTGGATGGGAATGGATTTAGTTTATATTCTTACCAATTAATTTTTGGAACTCACAGTGTCAACAGAACAATTGCAAGCACCTTCGACATCCTTTCTCCTTTTAGTCTGAAGTGGCGACGGATCACTCCGTTTGCTAAGCTCTTCTTATTCTCAGTCGAGGGCGATAAAAACAACTTGATAACGACGTATTCGATAAAAACCTGTTTATGCTAATAGCTCAGTGTTACGGTGTTTGTGAAATGTGATAAGTTCATGACGTGGAATTTATATCTTGTTTATGTCTGCCTGCTGCGAGCTCACCCGAACTCATGCAAACTGATCACATATAAATAAAAACAGTTCTAATGGAGATATGTCAACTTCAAGAGTCAATCTATAGAAGTGAGCTAACAAGCAACCCATGAACAATTTTAAGCTTCTTCAAAATCTTAGGATATCGATTACGCCGTGCGTGTGTCATTAATATGCGTATTTTTTTCTTCATGGAAGTACGTAATGAAATACAATTTTGGCTATCTACAACAGTATATTTTGTCTTTCTAGATAAATTAAAAATTTTATTCATTAAAAGCCAGGAAAACAATTTTCAACAGCCATTTAACTCCTCCTAAAGGCCTCTTTTGCTTAATGTGATAGTGAATGTTTGATTGAACTTTGCGAAATCGGTTTAAATTTAATCTTTCAAAAACTAATTCACTTTATTTCTTTTTTTGGGCACAAAAAGAAGGAAAACAAGACGTACTGTAACTGACACCTTGTATTAGGAGTGCCAACACGAGCCCCTTTCAGATTTTTTCATCCACACTTGAACGGTCTCTAAAGGGAAAAATATCGTTATCGTTCAATTATCGTGTGGACATCTGTTACGGCATCTAAAGGTACATTCACACGGTACTCGACAAATTTTCGCCGGTCGAAAATTCGTGGGTTTAGATTTTCCGTTTACATGAAACCACGTTAACTGTGCAAAACTTTGCACGCTAAAATAGAGGTAAAATGTTGGTCGGTACTGTCGAAAATTCGATTGGCGCGGTGTGAACACCGTTACCGTCTAAATGTTTGTACGGCAAAGGTGCTGCTGCATGGATGTGTGGTAACTCAGCTGAGAGACGCCATTTTGGATTGTTAAAGTAGCGCTCTGCGCATGGGAAGATGGTTTAAATTCAACCTCAGTGGTTCATCAGTTCCGTGTGAACAGAGCGGAATTTAATGCTAAATTCTTCCGCGTGAACGAACTGTACGGTCAAGATTTTCATCCGGTGGAAAATTCGTTCGGTGCTGTGTGAATGAGGCTTAGGCTGTACAAATGCAGACGACCTTCAAATAGTCGGACAGGAGATTCACGGTTATGTCATTTTACGGTAGATGTTTGCGTAAACTGCTTTACGCGCTTGTGTTTTGGTTTAAAACTGTTCAATTGTATAATTTCCACGCCAGTGACGAAACAGAGCACATTAGACCAGAGGGCGCGAAAAAACAAAACAAGAACAAAGCAAACAAACAACGAACAACGTTCATCAAAACGAGGCTGCAAATAACAGCATACGCCATCACTGTCGAAGGGATCCGAATGGATTCCGAAAGCTCTGCTAAACTTTCAACAAATTGTTGGTGTGGAGGACTATTTTTTTTTCTGTAACAAACAATGTACATTTGTAATTGTCGAAACTTGGGGCGTCGGAGTGTTCGCTTTCTTGGTGCTCAATTTGTAGATTTTTCTCATTATATTGTAGAGCACATGAATATATATTGGTAATACATCGGTTGTATATTAAAGTGTCAATGTTTTCAAAATACTGTAACAGCAAAATCTTATATGGGGTGATTGTTTGTTGGGGGTTTGAATTTGCTTGTAGGAGATTAATCCACTGGGACTTCAACACGGAAGAGAAGATATTTAATGGCTCTTACATGTATGCGTTAACATAATTCTTTGCATTTGCGCTCTTTTTGAACGACAGTTTTTTTCACAGCAACTATTGTGGGAATTCATTGATGTAAAACTTCGAAAATTAAGATCTTCGAAATGAGGCTTGGCGGTGAAGTTTGTTCGTCTGACGTATTCATGCATAAGGTCGCTTTCTAGCTTGATCAATTCTATTTGAATTTAAAACAAGTGCAGTGCCAAGGAAATGAAATATTAACTGGCATGATGTGAAATTTTCTAACTCGCTCCTAAACTAAATGAAGTGTACAGCTAAGTGGTGGTTGTTTGCAATTCACTGTAAAAAGTATTCAACTAACAAATCTCTTGCCTTTTGCTTAGCTCGTTTTTAACTCGAGGCTATAACCGTTGCTGCAGGGTCTTCAAAGCGTGATGCAGATTTTTACCAGCTATTTGAAAACAATTTGCGTGTGGAAATTTCACAATATAAATTGTATTCTTTCTATACTTCTGATGTACATATGCTGGGTAAAATGTTAAAGTTAAGCAGAAAAAATTGAAATTTTGGGGTATGGCGTTTGTTGGTCGAAGATAGAAAAGGTTTTAAGAATTTCGACAGTATGCACACAGTATGTAGAAGTATACCACAAACTACCTATGACATTATTTATCCTTACCAATAATTTGTGGCTTTAGTTATCCTTTCTCGTGGAAATCTGTTCAGATGAACCAGCGAAATATATCAAATTGAAGAGAAAAAAAAATCGTGGAAAACTTAGATATAAAATGTACTTGAAATTTACGCGTTGTGTCGGTTAGGCGAACAGTTGATGGGGATGTGCTAAATTATTTAAATAATCGGGTTGTCTGGTTAAAAATTTAAATGACTGAGAGTACCCTGCAGTCTTTCCCTGCTAGCACTTTCCAAGAATAGAAAATTTATTAATGGTGGCATTGATGTGTCTCTGCATCCTATATAAAAGTGAGATAAACGTGATATTTATTGTCGAGACGTAAGTTATAATTAATATTTTGCCAAACTTACAGAGATTTGCACGAAATTGTTTACAATCGGAAATATTTGTGTGGTGTATGTTATTAGTTGAATTTGACGTAAAGATGGATATTTTTAGTTGTTTACTTCCCACTACTGCGCTTAATTCAGTTTCAGACAAGTCAACCAAATGCCGATGAAAATATGACAAAACTTTATACATGTATCAGTCAGGGACATTTTCTGGCATTTGACATCACTGTCGACAGGTCCAAATTTTTGTTTTGTCTTTTGTATTTCTGGGAGTTTTACGCTGTTTCAGATGGAAGACAATTTTTTGCTATTCATTGCGCATTAAATTATTTTATCCGATAAATGGAGATTGAAAAAGTCGAAAAATAGAAACATGGCACGCTGATTTTACATAATTTTAAAATACTTTTGAAGTTTGTATTGAATTGTCGTAATAAGTTACCCTTTAATTTTATTACTCTTTGAATTATTTTTATCGTTACTGGAAGATTTAAAGTTCAGCTCAAATCCTGAAACAATAAACATATTCAAGAGTCGTAAGTTCCTGAAATTTGAGAGCATTTAAATCTTGCACCTAGGTAAAATTTTTGTCTTTACAATGAATCACAACTTACTTCCAACCACCTTTTCCAGTTTTTACAGTTCATGGTTATAACGCAACTAACTCAAATCGAGTTATAAATTCCTTGCTGTGTCGTACTAAAATAATGAAGTTTTCTGTTAGCTATCAAGGTCTTGTCTTCTTTAACAAGCTGCACTGCTCCTAGCTTACATTAATTCCACATTTTTATCTTTAAACAATATCTCCTATCTTGTTATTGATATATTCTCTCTCTAAAAATTTATATATATATTTTCTTCACTCTATTTAATGTATAGGTTTAGTATTAAGTTAAATGCGCCCGATCTGAGACAGATAATTTTAGTGTTAATTTTTGCCATGTACTCAGCTGATTTTACTTGTGGGAAAGGATCCACGATCCAGTCAGTGTTACGTTAATTGCTTTTAACGGTAAACTTATGAGTTTTCGAATAAAGAGTTTCAAGAAATCAGTTGTCTGTTGTTGTTTTCTGTTGGTTCATTCATAACATTAGTTGAAAACATGATCGCTGGCATCTTGTTTGATAAATATAACTTGCGTTTTATGCTTATTTCACGCATCACTTCTGCGAAGATGTCAGCGAATTTTATACAATTTTTACTTTCGAGTTCAGCAACTAGTGAATTTTATTTGAAAATATGTGTTACTATTTATTCTAGATAGATAGAAAGTGATTTTTTAAAGGTTATTTGCGCTATAATGGTCACGTAAAAACCGTTTTTGAGGTAACAACTTTAAGAAGTCGCTTCTTTTCAGTGCATGTCATTCGTAGTCGACTTTGTCTTGTAAGGAGAAACAAACTCAGAATTGATCATATGCATTTGGGGATTAATACGTACTATATTCCGTTTTTCGTCAAATATTACCTCGTAAAACAGTAAATACTTTATGCACCGCATCGTTTACATCGCGATACTACAAGTTTTCCAATAGATCACTCGCGCAAAAAATTCGCCTATCAGTAATTCCATATTAGGAAGTAAATTTTGATTGGTTCCCTAAAAAACCCCAGCATTACGACTAAGTAATACGCTTCGGGGTTATATGCTTCTGGTTTACACATATAAAGCTATCGACTGCTCAACGCTGTTTTCTCCCAAGTAATAACGAAAATGGAGGCTTCGTTTTTGGGCCCAGTTATCGGCCAGCGAGCAAAGTTCTCGGCCACAAAAGAGTGCGCTCGATTCCTCAGAATAAACAACGCTTAATTACCATTTTTTGTTGTTAAATCACTTATAAGGCTTGTGTTTTAATATTTCGATCACAAATTATCCTTAAAGAGCTTTGTTTCACGTTAGAAAAGGAAGTTTTTCGCACACCTAGTTTTTCTCTTAAGTGCAGGCAGTCAAGCGAGGCTAAAAAAGAGTTGGGTATTTTAAACACTGACGGTTAAAGTCAGAACTCATAGTTTTAATTCATATCTACTGTCAGAACACTTCTTTCTTTCATTCTTGCCTCGGCGGATGAAATTGTATTTAAAATTTCGGTTCCTCTGCCATAAAAAAACTCCATTCAAAACTATGAGCGCTTTTTAGTATTGACAGCGGGCAGGGTAGCCGAGAATAGGCAAATACGAAAAAGTACTAAGGAAATATTGAGGAGTGAATTATACGTCAAAGAATAAAACAGGCCAGCAAAAGTTTATAATTAACAGTTAGCTTTATCACTCTACGTTCTTTATGCTAAAAATTGGCTCATTTGGGCCCTCTATACGGATAAAATATAAACTTGAATTCGAGTAGCCGTAAACGAACACGTTTTTGGGGAAACCAAATTCACCTACCTTCGTGTCACCTCGACGAACTCACAGTATATAGTAGCTGTAAACTCAAAACTCGGCGGGAAGAAAGACAGGGAATGAAGCTACCTTTGGAAACAATTGCTTTTTATTCAGATTCATTTGTGGCTCGAAAAATAAACGTTAAACAAAAAGTGGCCGAGAACTGGGCCCCATACTGTACTTATGAGAGTCAACGATATTATCTTAATAATTTGTATGAGCGCAGTCGACTGCAAATTCAGTGCTCGAAAATAACACTCACACTCGGGTTGTTTTTGAAAGATATAGGCCAAAAATACCTCCCCCCCATCCCACTTATTTCTCTTATAAAATTTGGAGAAAAAGTAATCTGTGTTGGACAATTTTAACGAGAGAGGTGATACATTTCTGTCTCTGACAACCAGTTTTGAAGAGTATACGGCCCTTTAAACGAGTTCTACAATGATGACATCTCAGTCAAACCACGCTGTGTCACAAACAAACAATCTTCAAGTGAAGATGGAACAAAAAAATCTTTCACAGCTTACCTTCGTTAAAAGTCAGGTCTTCATTGAAATGGAAATGAAAATAAAACTTCAATCAAAAATTAAATTAAACGAAAAATTCAACTGAAATTAAACGGAAACTGAAGAGAAATATACAACCGAAACAGAAATGAAAAGCAGGCCGAAAGTAAAATGAAAATGAAGCCCAAAATGGAGTGGAAATAGAAGTAAAAAATGAAACTGGAATGAACATGAAAATAAAGTCACACAACACTGCACGTGCCCAGGTCGTATGTGAAGTTCAGAGTCTGATCGTCTTGCCTAATACAAACATCGTCCCGTGAAGGTGATGTAACTTTTCACTGCGGTCTACGTCAAGATCTCACGGATTTATATTTTTGGCGTTATTGGTGGGCCTCGCTGTTATCGTTCGAGACTAATCAAACTTTACTGTTGACAAAAGAGAAGAAAAGGTGCTAGTTCGTTTCGTATAATTTACTGAAAATGCTTATCACCGGGTCGCCAACCAAGCTGTATTAAAGGATAAAACATTGTTATTGCGGTAACTAATAGCCAATTTTAATATTGTAATAAAAATGACTTTATCAAACGCTATACAATTGTTTGCTCTCCCCTTTATTATAAATTATCCTTCTTGTCTAGTCACTAATTTTACTTTCTCTTAACGCAAGAATGTTGCAGCCACGACGTGCGTTCGATCGATCTTGCGTTGCCATGAGATGAGTTTAGAGCGGTTTTCATTTGAGTGTCGAAAAGTAATTGGTTTTGCACTTTCTACACGATGCGATTTGCTTAAAAGATTCGCGCCACCTTTTCATCCAATCAGAAGTAAAACCAAAGCCAATTGTGACGCGCTCGCATGCATTTTCCCGCGCTTTGCGTCAGCCACATGTAATTACTTCGAGTTTTGATTGGTTCAATGTATTGTCTGTGTCCTATGTGATTGGCCAGAGTAATTACTTTGGTTTTGGTTTTACGACACTCAAACGAAAACCACTCTATTATCAAAACAGGTCACGTACTTAGTTCTGCAATTATCGCTGTGGAAAAATGCCTCATAAGAGGTGTTTTCTTTGTTACTGTATACAATACAATTAATTGCGGTTAAAATCGCAGATGACAGAGGCTTTACTTTGTAAATTTGCAATTGAATAGCTAGCTCGATCAGGTGCGGCAGCACAAAACAGGTGGATAATGTCATTAACAATACTTCTGTTATTACTACTTTTTCTGATTTTAAGAGTTTTTTTAATCCGATCTGCGGAACGAGGAATTTCTTGCCCTTCAATTCGGTTTTAGAACTGACAAGAACGTTCGGAAAACCAAAGTAGCATTTTTTTTAAAAATGATTAATGTTCTACATAACTATACATTTGGCAATATTTGTTACCTTTTACCAAGTAAACTCGATTTATTAAGTAAATTGTGCATCCATTTTCATGAAATATTTTATTGCATATAATACAGAAGACGTATTTAACCCTGAATGAGCCCAAATACCGCTATTTCTTGCCCTGGGTACAGATAAATTCTTCAAATAGTTCACCTGAAGTACTAGTTCTGCAAATATTTAAAATAACAATAGATTCTTTTAAGATCACTTAAAAATTTGCTTAAGATCAGAAACGAAAAAGAATAATTATTTTTATCAATAAAAGTTATCCTTGGTTGTTTTCGGATCCTTATGTAAAGATACTATTTAAACAATATCTCATGGAGTCATAATTCACTGGTTGTTTTATTTAGAAAATGTTTTGTGCGGGAAATTGTTGCCATTAAGGCTTGAAATATTTTCTCAGACATGAAAACCGTGCTGTATTTATATTTTCTGAATCATCTGTTGAAGAACTCAGGTTCTCAGCGAATGTTTCCTTGAAAAACGTGTCACATGAGTGTTGCATCCTCTAAAGTAACGGTGAAATATCCGTTCAAAGGAAAAAAGGCGCTTGAGAGTTGAAGTTTATCTCCTTGGTAAGCTTCATACCGTGTAGAAAATAGAGAATGGTCTTTTGAGGGATATTATGCCAATTTTCCTCCATTTAATAAGAGTTAAACTATAAAATCGTTTTCTTAACCACATGATGTGCTGTTCCATCTGTATCGTCCACTTTGGAAATCCTTCGATTGTTCAAATAATGCCTCCCCTGAGTGCGTCCGAGTGGTGCTATTTGTTTTTTTCTGTCAGGATTTTGTTTTACGGAAGTTGGGGTGTCTTTTCAACTTCGATCGGAAATTAAAGGATCAATGGCCAATATATGATTTGAAAAATCAACAAAACGCCGTTATGTAAATGTTTTGCTAAGGATCTCCCATTGGGAACGAAAACAGTGCATTCGTTTAACAAAAATTGAAAAAAACAGTGAATAGTCTAATATATACCAAAATAAAGCTTAATATTATTGGGAAACAACAACAATATCTTAAGTATATATTATCGTTTTGCTATTCTTTCGCGTAATGTGATTTTCTTATAAGGGGAAAATAAAGATTTCGTTCAATTATAAAAGTCAAAAGCTGCTACGAAAACTGGAAACTCAATGTATGCAAACAGTAGGTATCTCACCTGGAATACATCATCGTTGAAGTTGTCGTTGACAAGAAGAATAATCGCCTCTGCTTTCTGTTCTCTGGTTGAAATTTTGAGCAATAAAATATGTGAATAATTTACATGTAAATAATTTACAAATTTGGTGCCTTTGAGGGTACGGGCATCTTTTGTTATTTCTGCGCCTATTGTATTAGAAAAATCGTTGACTATCCTCAAGAGTCTCTAAAAGTGTAGCGTATGTGTTAATTAAATTCTGAAAAAAAAAGCAATCCCGTAAATTCTCGATGTGTTCAAGGTGGATCCAGTGAATATCATGACCATGTCTAGTTTTCGTCCTGGTGTTCGCTCATTTTTTTAGCTACAAATCCAGACTCTGCATCTGAATCAATGATAGGCGACAAAGTGTGGGTCCATAAGTACATTTACAACACAACTGACCACACAGAAAGAAAACGTTATTGTCATGTAAACAAACACTTAGAAAATGGGTCTCTATGGAGATCCTTCGTGTTCGTACTTGCGCTTTCTTCAAAGACCTTCGCTGAAAATTGTTTTTACTTACAGCTGCTCCATTTCTTGTTTTAATGATTTCTTTTCGTCAAGGCAGAATTCTTCGTCAGGCGTCATTCTTCGATCTAGCTTAACTGGTTCATGCGACCTTTCCAAAACAAATCCTCCGACCTAATGTTCATCTGTTATGGAGATACTTTTTCATCTCTTTTCCCTGTTTATGAGGTACTGTTTAAAAAACGAACAGGAGTGTATTATCAGGTTTCAAAACTCGAGGCGAAACTGCGAGTTTTTTTGAACGGCTTTAATCTCTCTGATATAGATCAACTCATTCTTCCACTAATGGATTTGAGGTTATTTTCGTCTAAAAAATTGGACGTAAAGTTAAGCCGTGTCTTTATCAAACATGAAGACAAAACTGTGAAACATGAAGACACTCATTAAACATTAATTTCTTTTTGTTTTTCTCTTGATGAATTATTAATGAGTTTTTGAATATACAGGAAAAGTGGCTGCAAAGAAAACTAGATATAACCACGTCTTTTTCAGATTCATTCATTCACAATTTGTGATGATTTAGCACCGTCAGAGTGCTATCAACATAAATATTCCAGTTTCGAGTTCGCTATGGCCGCTGAGTTAAAGAAGTGAAGACGCTTTTTTTACAGGCTTAGCCTCCATCTGAAGTAATATATTCACAAATTCCAACGAGGAATTGTGTATATTCAAATTTCAAACACCTACTTGCCGGAATTTCTGAAAATTTTACTTTACGTCGAGGCTAACCCTGTATAAATGTGCCGTTAACGTTTGTATTCAGCGGTAAAATTTTAATTCGAAACTGGACTATTGCAGCACCGTTGTTTCCATCTTTTCTAGTTTCCTCTATTATCTATGCCACGATCATTACAGTCGTTGAAAAAGGCCATTAACCTCAGTGAACGATCCTCAAGACAGAGCTGAAGTTCGCCATTGCTTGGGTTGTTGAAGAGGTGTCTCCATTTTAGCTCTTTTTTTCATATTGTAGCGATTATAAAGTTTTCATTAAATGGAGGCTTAATTATCACTGAAAATTGCGTGGCTACCCAGTTCTCTTTGGATTTTATCTGCTATTGGCGCAACTATCGAGCGTTTTCACTCACGTGACCAGCATCTATGGAAATTTATGGGAACAAAAGAAAGTGTTTACATTAGAAAAGAGATCAACTCCCAGAGGATTGGTTTGGGACACCAACATGCCCGCCGTTTCATTGTTTGGAACACCATCATGGCCGCCGTGACGTCATGTGAAAACGCTCTATATACTCGTGAGGAGACCCAATCATTTTCAGACATTTATTATTTAACTTTTTTATATAACTACGTAATCATCCTCGCCCCATCGGCTTTCAAGGGATGCTAAAACTAATATTTCCAGTAATTAATATGTCCTGTCATTAACTGTGCTCATTTTGTGAATGGCTCAGGGTGCAGAGAAAGTCAGTCTCACAGCCTGCTATTCGGGCAAGCTCTAGCTAGCATGTACTAGCCCGCAAGTCGTTTCAACTAGCCCCAAAACCCTTTTTGATGAGCAGGATTGATTATAATCCTTCTATAATTTGAATTTCCCAAAAAAAAAACAGTATTTGCCCGTCGGCAAGTTAAGAACAAAAATCACTAGCCCCGGGCTATCGGACACGACTTCCTTTGCACGCTGATGGCTCCTCCAAAAATGTTCTGCTATTGGTCTAGGATTGATTGAGCCTGAGCCAGTGGTTGAACTACACGTATTTCGGGCATCCTATTGATAAAGAGCTACTACATTTAGTTACTTGCTGTAGCAAATATTATAGCGGAGCTCCATTGGTAATAAAATTTGGTGTTTATCTATAAATTCAAGAAGTTTTGGCTATGACAAAATCGTCGGTACGTACGTCCGCCCGTTCATGAAAGAGGACGTGAAAGGTCTTACTTACTAGCTAAAAAGACCAAGGTGCTGTCTTTATCTTGATATTGTATGTCATGATCATGTTATGATCAATTGACAGCTGTCAAAATAGGGAATCCTCTGACCAGTGTCACATGACTGTATCGCGGACTCAGGTGTTCATCTCATTGAGATGACGTGTTTTTTAAAAGTTCTCTGCTGACCAGTTATGGTATTCAAGCGATCGTAGGCTCTGAAAACGTTACTTTAGAAAGCCATTTCTTAAGAGTTCCCACGAGGAGAGCTCTGCTTTTGGCCTCGGCTAAGTCTATATTTTTTAGTGTCTGTCTCCTTCGAATTACTAAAAGTTACAACCGCCGCATTCTAAGGCAACAGGTTAACTCCTTTACAGGGACGTGCCATGAGTCTTGTTTGATTCATCGTCACCGTCCGTAAGTCTGCCTCCATTGACAATACCCGTTGGATTCCTTTCAATCTTGCGCTTGCTCTGTACTGTTTTTACGTTGGAATTACACATACGTACAAGGAGGCGCAATTCCTGTCGGAATTTTTTCTCTCTGAACACGTACAGAAATGGATTCACCAGCGAGTTTGTAGTAAATGAAATGAAGATAGTGAGCTGACGAATTTCTTTCGCGTAAGTCTGGTGCCCTATAAATGCCACGATCATAGCTGGAAGGTACCATAATACCAGCGTGCTCAACACAAGAGCAAAGATAAGTTTAGCGACTCTTGTGTACGCCTTTGACCTCCTTATGTTATCCTGGGTCTTCACTACGCGGTAAATACGAATGTACATGACACATGACAGCAGAAAAAGGACAGAGCTACCAGCGATTCCTGCCTTCTCGATATAATTTCCATAGTTTTTACTCCCGCTCGCCCGTCCACAGAGAATGCTTTTGAATTCGTGAGTCGTCACGAAGCCCATTGTTTGACTGCCCACGAGGATAGCGCTTAATAACCACGCCAAGGAGATCGTGATTAACACAGTACGACGCGTGAGATGGGTTGCCGGTCTTGAGTAATGTACGATAAGCTTGTAGCGATCCAAAGTCATTAAGAAAAGGGCCAAAGGTTCCACAAGAAGAGCTACTGAACGAGTCGAGATTATCGTGGGACAGACGTACTTTCTCCAAGAATCAATGTGTCTTTGTCTCTGTTCAGAAGTAAGAATTGTAGCGTTGATGGCAATCACCAGTAAAAAAGAACTTATTAAGAAATCACACGCAGCAATGTGACCAGCAAGGAACATAGCTTTAAGGTTTTTTAGTCGCTCTGTGGTGAATACAACCTTGACAATGAGCATGTTAGAGAAAGCAGCTACCAAACTCAAGATGAATATGAAGGATTTTAGTGGCACGCTGTCTTCTATCAGAGGCACCGATGTTGCTGAAGGCGGGCCGCTGTCGTTGTGGTATGAATTGTTATAAAGCGCAGTGCTTAAGTTGAATTGCGTGGAATTCGTCTCCAAATTTTTCATCGGAGGTACCTTTGAAGGGGAGCGGCAAGCGCATGAATATTCGGGAAAGTACTGGCAATGAATCCAGCTTACACAAACGCCAGAAACATTTCCAAAGGCTGCAATTTGTCTAAATTCTCTTTGATATTCAGACGAACAGTTTAACGCGAAGTCAATCTCACAAAATTGACAGTTTGTAATATTATCCACCTCAATCTTTTCCAGCGAAGGCAGTAACAGTATGGAAGACGGTAAACGTTTGTATCTGTTTCCTTTTAAGTTAAGATACCGCAGCGATTTCAGAGAGAGCAATACTTCTGCTAGTACAGTGTGGATCTGGTTGTTTTCTAGAACCCTTAATAGAAAAGTGCAATTAGATTATTAATAAATTAATAAACATTGGCCCGAGAGGCATGCTCTGAATTGCTCTTCGAGTGAAAAAAATGTATGTGTTTTGCTTTATAGGTTTCTAATTTATGTGTTCGTAATATTTTCGGAAGTGAAAAACGAATTACCTGGATAGGAAGTCGCATATTAGAGGATATCCTGTCTCTCGACTTCATTTGTTTGTTTGCCCCCGATTTTGTTAAAATCGGCCTGATATCCTAAATGCGAACTGCTATACCTAAGCCAGCCTGATATCGTTTGTCAGACGTGATATTTGCCCAACCTGATATCCTTTGTCCTACGCGATATGCTTTGTTCGACAAATATCCTTTATCCGACTTGCTATCATTCGTCCTGCCTGATATTATTGAAGCGATGTGATATCCTGCAATAGAACTAATATCCCTCGTCTTGCCCAATATCCTTGGTCCCACCATTTCATTAATCCAGCTTAATCCTAGTGTATATCTAAAGGAATTCAATACTTCAGATGGTATTCTCAAATTCATTAATTATTCATGCAGTCAAAAGCCGATAAACGACGACCATTTGGGTCAGGTGGATAAATCTTGATATGTAGCGAAACACCAGATAAAACACCACCAATGTAATACCAGAGAAAACATGTCACTGCATTATTTCTTGTTGTTTGAGAAGACATGTCAAAAGCTCGGGCTTCGTGCTTCATCAAGGCGAGTTCCCGAAACAGATGAAAGCACTCTCCCTACGACGTCGTGCCTTCATCTGTTTCTCGGTGTTTGGAACTCGTGATGAAGCACTCGCCCTCACTCTTGACATATGACGTAAATTATGTAAAAGTACTCGATGAAACAATGTACAATGCCACTCACAGCTCCTGTAAGTTGTTCAAACCACTGAAAGATCCATTGGAGATCTCTGATATTTCATTGCCTGCAAGAGACCTATAAAGGAGTATCTGTTAGACTAAGGAGAAACTAAAATGCAAGCGTGCTACATCACTGCATCTCTACTGATTAAAACGACTGGCTGCTTCAATCCATGGGCAGATCAAGGGTTGGTCCAGGGACCGGACCACGCCCCTCCTTTTAGTTACAGCTAGTGCCAAGTGTCCCGGCTCTCCTTTCGGCATTTTCTGGATGTCCCCCCCCCGCCCCCCTGTAATTTACAGAAATTTCGTCTTGCGTAAAAGTAAGAGAAGCACTGAAAGTTATTTTGCTTATTTTTTTTTCAATATTGTAGAATATACCTACTATCATTTTTGGCTACGGCAATCGAAAACTAAGGGAGACAAGGGAAGCAAAAGAAATACTTACAGGAACTGAAGTCGGGGAAATCCAATGAATAGTCCCGGGGGGATTTCCTTGATTTTGCCTCCAGAAAGAGTTCTAAAAGAAATGGTATAAATTGTCTGAATATGTGGCCAATTAAGGTACCGTTTATTCCCAATTAAAGCAGCCGTCAATGTAATAACAAGTTATTCACACCTTCCATACATTAGATTTCCTGGTACATCTTTGTAGTAAGCTGCTACAATGTTCTCTTTAGTGACTATAGTTTTTCGTTGGAACTTTTTATAATATGGAAAGAGTTAGGTCGCAGACTTTTGTTCTAATCTCTCAGAAAAAGTGAAGAAAAAACTATTAATAAAGATTAAACGCCAATTTTGAAAAAAGTGAGTTTCTGGCCGTTTACAATGTCTCGTTATTCTTTTGAATTAATTTGCAGATGACCAAGGTTTCTATTGAGGGAAAACATTGACGGCAGAGGAAGATTTTAAAGGAAGCAAGGCGTGGGAGGACAAATGGAAGAATTTTTGTCGTTATCAGGTAATCCTATTCAACTGAGAATGAGAATATTCTTAGGCATCAAAATATTAACAGCTTAAGTTAAAATCGCTCTTTCCAAAATGCTAATGAACTGGGAAGTACTCCTCCAAAGCAAGTTACGTGTGGATTATCATCACTTTAATCCCCAATGTAACATACAAAAAAATCCCCAGACTGATCTTTTGCATTTCCTTACAAAATTAGTTGTCATTGAGAGAATTCGGTAAAATATCAAAACATTTTCTCTTTTGTATGCATCTATATGATTAATAGACCTTTTTACCGATACGGCGGCCATATTGAATTAATTCAATTTAAGGAGTATTATAGGATGCGCAGGGGGCATGAGCACATTTCGTTTGTATTTTCGAGTGCTTTTCGGGACATTTTTTCTTAAAGTTTTCTTAGAATAAGGTTGTAATGGGAAAAAAGATCCTTGTGCCGTGTTTGGATGTAATAATGATCGCCTTTTTCCTGAGAAATATACGGTGCAAGACCATATTTCTAATACTAAACTAGAAAAAGGCGATCATTGTTACATCCAAACACGGCACAAGAATCTTATTTCTCATTACAACCTTATTCTAAGAAAACTTTAAGAAAAAATGACCCGAAAAGCGCTCGAAAATACAAACGAAATGTGCTCATGCCCCCTGGGCATCCTATAATACTCCTTAAATTGAAGTAATTCAATATGGCCGCCGTATCGGTAAAAAGGTCTATTCTGATAACCTTTTCTCTTGATTGGGTATAGCCTGAGAAAACAGCCGACATTTGGCGAAGCTACCACTTGTTTCCCTGCCAAATGACGTCTAAGAAACGAGCGCAGAAATTCCATACGGATGACGCGTCACTAACCAGATCTGGGTAGTGCTTCTGATTGGCCGTGCTGCTTGGAAAATTTGATTCAACCAATCAGAAGCACTACCCAGATTTAAGTAGTGACTCGTCATCAGTATGGAATTTCTGCGCTCGTTTCTCAGATGTCATCTTGCGGGGAAACCAGTGGTAGCGTCGCCAAATGTCGGCTGTTCGGTCAGGCTAGATTAGGTATTGATATTAGTGAGTTTACGCAACAAGACGGCAAGAAGAAGAGGACGGCAAAACGCTTGTGTCTGACAAACGTGGCAGGGCTATTACTTGCGTGTTTTGTCGTGATCTTCAATTAACACTAATGTTTTCTGGTCTTTAACAAAAAGATCTGTTTAAAGGAAAGTGAAGTTTGGTGAAAAGTTATTTAGAACAAAATTATTGTCACGCTTGTCACAAAAGGTTTGCCTTCTTCTTTCCCCTCCCGTCTTGTTGCGTAAGTTCACTGTTGTTAGGAGAAAATTGATGTCGGTCAATGTTGGGACATTTCAGGGTTAAGGAATACGCAGACTCAGAAGTTTTCAATGAATGTTATTTTGGTACTAGTAATAACCATAGGTTATGGGGTGTGGGCGAGATCGAAGGTCAAAACGCTCTTGTTCTTCACGTTACAGATGGACGAAACGCGCGTGATCAGATTGCGTTCTATGCATTCCATCCATTCTTAGTGGAAATCCAAACGAATGCTGGCTACATACGTCCCGCGCATTGGTAAAATCAACGTGGAGATCAGGATAACTGGCTCCTGACTGGTTGTTCGCAATAAAACAAACCACGCTAAGTCAATGTTTTTCATGTGCTCAGACTGGTGATCCAATGGCGAATGTCGTTCTCATAAGGCAAGCGCGAGGGATATTGTGCGATAATATCGGCCGGAGGTCTTGGTGACATATTTTGAGATCACGGCCGTATCGATCCTAACGATCTCATGGAGATCAGATGAATTCGTGTTTACTAAAAATGGAAACATGAAAACACAACAAATCAATGTGGTAGATCCGTAATGGAGACCAGGAGTAGTTGCAAAAAAACTTACGTAACTGCTGGCTTCTGATGTTAAAATTAAGGGCTTGACTGTCAGACGCTCGTTAGCTATTACGACCAACCTTAAGTTATATAATGCAACTATACCAGGTTATATTCAAGGAAAATTATGGACCTTAGTGTTAAAAATACTGTTAAGACCCTCTCAACCACCGTAGTTATTCCTGTTTAGAATTTTATCGAAGTCACAAATTTGGCTCTAAAAGAAAAATCGTGTACAGTAAATTCTTACAAACTGGTTAAGTTGCGGTCGTCTGTAGTATTGAGGTAATTCAGATCATCAATGGTGCATTCCATCGCCGTGTTGTTACAGTGGCAATTGGCGGGACATTTTGAAGCTTGTGAAGAATAAGATGCAGTTACTAAAGCTAAGACGAACACCCATAGCTTGATCATGTTGTTGATAATAGTCTGCAAAAAAGAAAAAGGAAATGTCTGTGATTCCTACCACACACCTGCAACCTAACATGGACTTTTCATGTGCTTTCAGAAACTCGTTAATAGTTTATAAACACAAAGGGAATTAATTGCTAATGAGTGTTTGAAAGTCCGTAAAACACGGCTGAGCTTTTAATCCCGATTTTCTCGAAAGATTATAAGAAAACCTAAGATTATTTGAAAAAAAGGCGATCTGATGGAAAGTTTTTGAAGTCGTTTACTTAACTCGCAGTTTTTTTTCCAAGCCTAAAAACTCGGCTACTCCTCGTGTTTTAAATTTGATAAAACATTACAGCTTAACTCTACTTTACCTCAGTCCTGGCCTCTATTATCACTTCCGGAGATTTTTTTTCAAAGTCCTAACAAAATCTTCTAGTACTTAAATATTCAAATGGAACTGTCTATGGCGGTTTCACAGTTTTCCTTCTTTTGTATTTCCGGAATTTTCAAGATAACTCTTGAAGGCCACTTGAATTTTCTCTCTGGATTTTGAACTTTAACCGTGCTGCAAAGAGTTAAAGGCTGGTTAATCGTTCAAATTTGAAATATTTTGGCTTAACCATTTTTGGCGGCTTACATCGAATCTGTTTGTGGCGGCTCTCGATAGTCCGTGATTGTTATATGTCTTACATTTTCGCTCAAATTCAACATCACGGTTCCCTCCATTAATACAGTCTCGAACCTTGCTGCCGTATCGAGTTTTCGCATTATTAGGAAGAATTAATCGGAGAATCGACAATCGTAAGATTAAGGAAGAGACTTGGCAAACCTCCTCCCTTTTGATTTGCGTATATTTAATGCTTGATTTTGTCGAACTTGAAAATAGATACCTTTTTTCTGTTACCGCTACAGTTACAAACAGTCCAAATTTGTGATCCAATAGTCTAGAGCTTTCCAAAAATGTTTCAGAGACATTTGGAGTTCAAACGTCCCTGTTGCCGTGTTTTGTTTTGTTTAAATTTATCCCCGATCATTTCAAACAATAAGGCATGTTTGTGATTTCGTGTTTTCTTTGTCGGTAAATCTTGAATATTTGAAGTGCAGCGAAAATCTCCGAGCTTGTGGGATTTTCCCAACACAAAGAAAGGCTTATGCCTTGCTAATTAAAGTCGTTTTATAAAAATGGCTGAAATCGGAGTTAATTACGCATTTGCCGTGATAGGTAATACTAACCCCCTACCTATCAAATGTTCAAAATTTGGACTGTATGTTTTTTTCCGGCAAGGAAAATTTGTCTTTCTTCAAAATTGTTCAGTACTATGAACGTTGAACACCAACGGTCACTGCTGGCCCAGTACTCGAAATAGCAGTACATGTACGAGGTATCATTTTGTCAAAATTCATCGAGCTCCCATAAAAGGCTTTTTACCAGTAGTTGTATGTACATCGATTCAAAGTTTAAGATGGCCTTTAAGCAGCCGCACGTACAGCTAAATGATTGGGAAACGAAGCCGGAAAAGTTAAGAAAAACGGATTGACAAGAAACTTCACTACCGAACAAAACGTAATCGATAGCTAGTATAATAACTAGGAAATTACGAATTTGCCGTAAGCATATTTGGTAGTCCTTCCATTCAAACGAAAATGGTTGTACTGTTTAGATTAAACTCTCACTGATGAAACTCTGATGTAAAACTGACACTTTTAGCGAATTTCTTTTAAAAAAGTAATAAATTAAAAAATTTCCTGCTATCAGAGCATTATAGAAAGTTTGAAAGGGCAATATTTCCTTCTGATTAACCCAACTTTATCGGACACAATGCGGGGAGATGTGAATTTTAATAAATCACGTTCATTAGTTTAGGGTCTTGAGAGCGCAAAAATAGCGTCAAAGATTAAAGGTAATTCGAAGCTATTGTATCTATACAAGAGGGGCTTTCGTAAGCGGATCTCAATTGCCTCCTTTCTGTCAGCTTTTGTGATGACGAATATTTACCGGTAAACGTATTAACAAATCTCAAGCTTCCGTCGCCAGGCTTCACTTAAACATGAATTAAAGCGCCAATATTTATGCTACCATTTTTCTTATTTATCGACGGGGAAATAGAATTTTTTTCTTCTCTTGAATTTTGAAAAATTACAAAGACGGAACTTCGGAGATTTTCTATTTCCCATTGACTGCGCATTAAATGTATACTGACTGGTTTTTGACGAAAGTGAACAAAACATGATCTTTTTCTTGTCCAACCCCTCTTTAGGCTCTATTTATTTAAACTGAATGGCCCTGTCCCTGGTTTCCCAGACGGGGTGATAATTTGAAACGTCGGAAAAGTCTTGTCCGACTTGGTTTCCATGCGTCGGGGAAACCCTAGACGATTGGGCAGTTTTCCCGACCGCCCAGATTTTCCCAAAATTAATTGGAATTAACATTTGCCTCCGCGAGGACGTGGCAAAAGTGATAGCTATCTTTATTTACTGGCTGTGCTTTTTTGTTTGTTTGTTTTTTAACCAAGCTAGACGTCTTCTAAACCCTAACCTTCAGCGTTACAATCGAAACACGTGGTTTAGTCAGCTAAGAATGATGTCCGACCATCGCTGAAATGTATAGAGCGACAGTAAAAAGAAAACCCCCGCCGGAATCTTCATCTTCCAGCAAAAATGAAAACCGAAAAGTTCAGATTGCATTTTGGACTTTTAAGCTTCGAATTTATCATAACCATAATTATTCCTGATATCGTAACGTGGCGTGAAACAATATGATGTATTTTTCGTAAACAGCGTTTTATAGGTTCAAAAAATGTTCGGTCACATTTTTCCAAAAGCTTTTAATCGTACGAAAACTGCACGATGAAGAATAAGACGTTATATTCCGCATTCGATGTATAAGGGAATAATGAAAAAGGTTGTTTTCATCGTCTTAGCATACTGGATTATAAACTGAAACATAGACAAAAAAAAATAAGATAATCGATTTTACCATCCGAAGGGGCTCTCATACTCTAATTTCTGTAAAATTGCGACTCTCCATTAAGCAATATATGTATATTATTCTATCTTGTTTCGTTCACTGAGAAAAGAAGAAGAGTGCAAAAAGAAAGCTTGCCATATTTACCATTAATGTTACATACCTTTCTCGTTTAATATTCTTCAGCCTCTTCGCTGTCGATTCTACTCGGTTTATATAGAAAACCTGTTAAATGGATTTATTTAAAACAATGGCTTTTAAAAACTGTTTTTTTTTATCGCTCGTCAATATAAATCATTCAAGTCTGAAATGAATTATTTTCCCTCCCCGTTTTTAATGAAACACATCCGGGGGAAGTTCTACTTTAAATTAGTTTTAACCAGTTGTCCTTTCACAAAAATTTGTTCCCCGTCACCGTCAAAGCAGAATACTTTTTTTAAATACCTACCGCCAAAACAGAATACTTTTTTTAAAATACCTACCGCCTTTTGAAATGTTTACACAGTGGTTGGCTGCAATCGATTGCAATTTCTCGCCGTAAATTTTTGTGTTGTTTTCTTTGCCTTTCATCAGTGAACATGACTGTATATAATGTCTCTTGTTTAACAGCCTCATGTACTGTGGCCACCTAAAACGGAAGGTAAACTAAACTTCTCACTGCTATGCTTTACTTCATTATAAAAAGTATAACTAAATCAAACCTATTTCAAGCTGACTTGTGGTTTTGACAGTCCACTGCGAGATGTTCCTCCAGGGAAACGCTCACATATGCACGATTGAAAGAGAGATTGAAAATTGATCTTTCTTCAACAATACAAGTTTTACATTTAGTTTTGCCATTCACTGTTATTAATATTCTACAACAATGCCCCTCTTCATACTAAAAAAAGCAAAAAAAATGTTAAAAACATCTGCCCCCATGCAGCGAAATCATGGGCCAAATTAAATATTTCTCCAAAATATTTGTGCTGACTATTTATTTTACGTTTCCAACAACTTCCATGTTAGAGTTGCGGTTCTGACTTAAATTTTACTACTCCCCAAAACGCGGATTACTGACTTCGGACGTGATGCAGTGTACTAATAAATTATTGATCTCATCTAAATTTTATTATTTTTGATCGACAGATGGTTTTCCTTGCACCATTAGTCTTTTTTCCCTACCGACACCGATCTACCCTGCGAGCAGAGGTTTTTTCTTACATGGCTTTTAGCGTTTACGAAGTCGTTCGCGTGGCTTTGCTCCAGAGGTTCCTCACGTGGCGTAAACAAACCAACTAAGCCACAGACAAGCCACGCGAACGACTTCGTGAACGCTAAAAGCCATGCAAGAGAGAAACGTCTGCTCGCAGCGTAACACCGATCTGTTTACTCATTTTCCTTCGGGTGTGAGTTTTTTTTTTTTAATTTTATAACGCTTGCAAACCAAGCCCAGTCAGAGGTCAGAAACAATGACATAAAACCCAGTTCATTTTCCATAGACTACCGATGTATTTGTAAAACGCTAGATGGAGAATATTAATTTAGAGGCGTGAAAAAGACAAATATTATTGATACACACGAAAGCTTATTTCTGAAATGTCTCTTGCAAATGTTTTCTTCTTTCTTCTCAATTTACACTTTTCAAGTTCCCCCACTCTCATAAAAGTCTGATAGTATTTTATTCTCTGACCGTGCATTAAGATGCGTTATGATCGTTCGTTCTTTCTTTGTCAAAAACTCAGGACCTTTTTGAGTTAACTGACAGACGCAAATACGCTTTTGTGTTCCTTTGGTAATTTGAATAGCGCGGTTAAAAAGTACAAATTGAAAACAGATCTTTCAGTTTTGTTAATAATTTAAAGCGGTTGTGTTTGGCTCACTGGAAAGGCCAAGGCGAAATGAAAGTGTCTCGCTTTCTAACAAAATAAATGATTTAAAAGATGTGTGTCGGACTGGGTTTTAACGGCCTGGTCGAGTGAAGTTATCTAAAGTAACACTAATATATCTAACGTAAGTGAAGTGATTATCAAAATATTATGCAGTATTAAAAATAAGCAACATATCCTAGCAAATTAAGCCACCTTTCTTCCCTGGACTCTCAGCGCAGAGGGGGAGAAAGAGAGAGAGGGAGAGAAAAAAGATAAGAAGTTCGCGCTACCATCAAAGGAAAATGTTTCTCAGCTATTTTCGACTTAATTTAACCACCATAAACTTCTTGTCATTTTTGGTGATAAATTATTCTTGGCAACTTTTTTTAAATTTAATAAAACAGTTGCAAGTAATGCTTGCCGTTATTGAAACAAAAAAACAAATAAATAATTTAAACAGCAGCAACGACACTACTTTTAACATCGGCGAATACAACGCTGGTTTTCATTAAATGGGATTTTTGTAAGGCCAAAATTTACCTTAAGATTTTAATATTTGTAAGGCCAAAATTTACCTTAAGATTTTAATAATTCATTGTTATTTGTTGGTTTTGTTTCTCTCAATTAGCCAGCGGGCTCCTTTGTAAATTGGAATTGTTAATATATGTATGTATGTATGTATGCAAAAGACGATCAATTCATGACATCAGATTCAATAAAAGGCTGTCCTATCCAATTCAGATTATATGACGCCATAATGACACGTAAACTACATTTGGGATAAACATAAGAGTATTATTATGCTGCTTCTTTCATTTCAGTTTTAAGTGCCTGGATTTCAGAAGAAACGCTCATCTTTTTTATTTTAAGAATTTGTGAATAATGATTCAATTCAATTGTATTCAATCATGAGGTATTAGGTGCTACGTTCTAAGTTACCAATCTTAGGTACAATGTTTGATCGAAGAAAATCGGGATTGAAGTAATTGTTTGCGCATCCTTCAGTTTTGTTCCTTGACTTGTCTCCCTCGGTTTGCTTCAAACTCGCACTCGTCTAAAACTAGGAGTAGTCGGAGCTTAGGAGAGTGCGTTCGATATGTTTGTAAGGCCTACTAGTAGCAGTTGAGGAGGAAGAGTGGATGGTTATTTTGATAGATTAAGCCCGGTTTCCATATGATCGCTACGATCGCTGTGATCGCTGAGAAATTTTTTGAAAAAAGTTCAGCGATCATATGGAAGCCACTCTCCAGCGATCGCCGCGACAACGATCGCTGAGAGAGAACTTTTTATATCTCAGTGATCATTGTTACTGCAATCGCTGGAGAGTGATTTCCATGATGATCGCTACGATCGCTGCGATCGCGGAAGTTTTTTTTTCTCAGCGATGGTAGCGATCATATGGAAACCGGGCTTTAATTTGATCATGGCTTATTTTAAACGTAAGGATTGCTTACAGCGAAACCTCTATTTAAACTGTGTATCATTATGAAAAAGCCTTGAAGGCTAGTGATATGGTATGGTCCTTCTCAACAATTGCAGTAATTTGGTCGAGTGTGTTGATTTCACTGACTTGAGTGGAGCTACTGTGGGCTGTTTATATGTTTTTCCGAATAAATAACATAGACCTAAAATGTTCGTTTGTCCGATGCCGAAAATATCACAAGGCATGATGAAATGGCGCTGCCGAGCTTCAAATCTCGGTAGATTTACTTTGTGGCACAACGGCCGCCGAGCTACACAACTCGGTACAACGGCCGCCGAAACGTTTGAAATTCAGCAAACAGAGATCGATAGTAGACCTTCAGCAAACTCTTGAAATATGTACGCTTTACGAAGATTCAGGAAACTTTTAAAAGATAACGCTTTACGAAGACTGAATAGCAGACCTCAGCAAACGCTTGAAAGATGAACGCCGAGGACATACGAATCACCATGTGAGTTAGTGCGTCAAAGTGAGGCAAAACGTAAGCAAGCGCGTCAAAGCGAGGCAAATGTGTGTCGACACAAATGCAATCTCAAAACACCTCGCTTATTAATTGCACAGGACACCTTATAATGCACAGAAGACAATAACTAGGATCGTCAAAGTCTTAATTATTTTTGTTGTCTTTTTTCTTTCCTCATAATTTTTCGTAAACCGTAAAGAAATTTTCTTGTTTAGTGTCTCTACAGAGCCAAAATAAAACTTGTTTAGAAGTGAGCCTTTTATTTAACAGTAATATGAGTTCAAGGGGACGAAACAAGCAGGGTTTGTTAGGGAATATCTTTAACGATGAGACTCAGTCATAACCAGATAAATTAATCCGTTTTTCTTTTTATAGGAAAGTGGGAGTGCAACCAATGAAATGTGGCGCAGGACCAGGTCCTGGACACGACGCCCTATGTGAGTTGAATTTGCTTGTTGATGGTAATTCTCTCCCTTGATGCCCGAGTCTATTTTCTGGGTACTCTTCCTAACAACGAGCCATCAGGTTCGTCTTCATATATAAGAGCCCTTAGGGTTAGAGTTAGGGTAACAAGGCTATAGGGTTAGGGTTACAGGGCCACACCCCAACGTGACACAGGGTCACTTTTACAACACGTCATCACTCCTATGACGTCATCGACCACACCCCTATGATGTCATTGACCACACCCATGACCACACCCTCATGACGTCATCTAGGCCCTGATTGGCTCATACTGCACGCACCCGTGCAAACCTTTGATTGACAGGTCACATGACCTTCTGCTTAACGCTGATTGGTCCATTTGTACCACGTGACCTAAATCCGGCTTTCTGATTGGTCGAGCCCAGGGTGTCCCCCCTTACTACTTTCGAAATATTAGCTCACGACAACAGAACTTTAGATATGCATATATAAATAAGTACTTAAATAAATAAACAAATAAAAGATAAATAAATAAATAAATAAATAAATAAATAAATAAACGTAGTGAATCCACAGATTGGCTCCTCTCTACCATTTCCCAGGTCTTATTGGAATGGAAATGTTGGTTTTGAGGAGAGGAAAACCGGAATTCCATCTGAGGAACGAACAACAAACCTAACCCACCTATGGCGTTGCTTCTGAGATTTGAACCTGGGCCACATTGGTAAGTGCTCTCATCGCGCCCCCACCCTTCTCAGTTTGCTATCACATACAGCAACATACAATTTTTTACAGTATTTGTTTAATATATCTTTCTTTTTAGAGCCTCGGAAAAGGTCTGATCTTATTTGACATTCAATTCCACCTACTTCCTTGACAGGGCAGCCGCTCTATTACAGCATATTTTAGCCATTAACTGGAAGTTGTCACATTTAAGGTAAACTGGTTAAAATTTAGCTCAGCACGATATGGTTAAAGCGTTTTTAAGTTTCCTTTACTTATCTTTGTTTCTTTTTTTTTCCACTTCAAGTGTCATTCATGCTTTTTCTTCAAAGAATTCTCTTTAAATTTAAACGTTGCAAATTGAACAGAGGAACTTATAATTTAAGTTCTTCTTCCTCCTCTGTAGGGATGATATCACAGTCCATCTCGTTGAATTCTCCTTCATTGCCTTCGGAACCTTTTCGCATTATCTTTGGTGCTCGATTTTTCCGGGTCGTACAATCGAAGTTCGATCGATGGCGATCGCGGGATGAAGGACTTGAAAAACCTCGACCACACTTTTCGCAAGTGTAAGGTTTCTCTCCCGTATGCATGTTCATGTGAAATTTGAGCTCGTAGGATTGTGCAAACGCTTTGCCGCAGAACTCACAAATACAGGGCTTCTCCTTTGTATGAGTGCGTCGCACGTGACTATCATGCGCGGCGTGAGATGCGAAAGCTTTTCCACAATGGCGACATTTAAATGGTTTTTCGCCGCTGTGTTGTCGAATGTGAGTGCGCAGAATCGACGACGCCGTGAAGGCTTTGATGCAGTAGGGGCACTTGTAAGGTCTCTCGCCACTGTGCACTCGCAAATGTTTGTTTAAACTCGACGACTGAGAAAACCGCTTGCCACATTGACTGCATTGATGAGGTCTGTGTTTCTCGTGCACGTGCAGAATATGAATGCGCAGACGATCTCGCTTCTCAAAGGAGCGGTTGCATAGGTGGCACGGATACTTTCGGTCGCCCTGATCCACGCACCGCGTATATTTCAAATGCTTATCTCGGTAGTACTTATAAGCAAACACTTTGCCACAACGGTCACAAGCATAGCTGTCTCCACCTGTATTGGAAATATAACGTACATTGAAACATGTTTAATATTTTATTATAAGATAACAAAAGTAAAGCGCGCGCTCTGATTGGTCAATTACCCATTTTCTATTTGCCCATGGGTGAATGCTGCCGAAAGCTAGCGCGTGCGCAAAGCCGTACGCGTCACTTTCTACGGCCACTCTATTTTTTTCCTCTTTGGTTGTTGTCTTGATACTGAAAGAAAGTTTTATACGTAAACGGTTTTGTAATCCATATTGAGACGGAGGACTCAATTCAGCAAAACGATTTTTTTTTGAAAGAAAATAATTTACAATGAATGATTTGCACACCCAATAGCGCGACCAGGTGACAGCACACACGTTATTCCCCTGCCGCCTGTGAGCAAAATTAAACGTTTTTCTCTTTTAATTATGTTATAAAACAAATGGTACACGGCTCAGCAGCTATGGTTGGAGCCTGTGTTCAGTTCACGGGACGTACGAGGGAGTTGAGAGGGTTCGATTTCAGTACGGAACAACAGCTTTACTTACCAAGACCCCCATCGTTTTCTATCTTGGTCAGTTTGGTCTTCATAGTGATTGGAATTCCCATATACTTGAGATAAGTATCTCCGTACCAAACCAATAACTCGCATCCCTCTGGCACTTCTTTGCACACTTCATAAAACACTTCTCCATCCTCTTGAACTAGAACTAGGTTCTGTTCTCCGTCATGTCTTGCGCAGTTGACGTATTTCATCCAATTTCTCTGGTCTCCTGCTCCATCAACGTAGTGAGTCAGTTCTCCATCCTGGAATACCTTCAACATAACGATAGAGTGGTTTTCGTTTGAGTGTCGTAAAACCAAAACCAAAGTAATTACTCTGGCCAATCACATAGGACACAGACAATACACTGAACCAATCAAAACTCGAAGTAATTACATGTGGCTGACGCAAAGCGCGGGAAAATGCATGCGAGCGCGTCACAATTGGCTTTGGTTTTACTTCTGATTGGATGAAAAGGTGGCGCGAATCTTTTAAGCCAATGGCATCGTGTAGAAAGTGCAAAACCAATTACTTTTCGACACTCAAATGAAAACTGCTCTAAGACGGACATTGAAACTAACTCAGTTGATTAAAAAGAGAACTCTTAGCAAAAATAAATAAATAAATATATAAATATATAAATAAATCAAAAAGGCATCCTCACACTTAGAAGAGATTAATGGCAATCAAGAAAAAGAGAGTGAGAAAATGGCTTCCTGAATGACTTTCTTCTATGAAGGAAGTGTGGATGGCAGCCGGATTCTTACTGGCGTAAAATGTTTCGGAACTTCTGCTTTTGAGTTTTTGATCGTGTGAGATGGTATATCACCCAATAGACACTTCGAAATCGTTTTAAGGAATTAGGCCGTGTTCTGTTTGATCAACCTCGCTGTGTTTCGATGTAAATGCAGAGGACATTAAAATGACCCCTCGCCTCACGATAAATACTAAAGGGACTCCTGCTCTGTGTTAAAATGGATTAAGGTCGGATTAAGATCTTTTAGTAAATGGGGCCCTCGCTCATCTAGTCCTTAGGATAAGGAGTTGCCCTGTGGGCCTAAGTTTAGTCCAAAAATAAGGTGGGGGCCCCCTCCTCTAGATCTCCCATAGTTACATACCTCCCATACGCTGTTGTTTTCATGAGGGCCCATTTGCTGTGGTAGAACAATGTTTCCAGTGTAAGGCCCATATCGAGTTCCTTTTGCTATTCTCCGCTGACCGCAAAACACCCCTCGATGCCTCCCAGTAGGCAGGATCGTCTCGACGATCTTAAGATTTTCTGGTAGGTTTTGCACGCGCCGCTCTTCCTGAATCATGTCCATGTACGGTATTGGGTGACCTGGGGTGTGTTCGTGATTTGCTTTAAGAATATTAGGAAGCCATGGATTCCATTGTTCTGAATAAATGATAGAAATACCGGGCAATTAACACAGCCACCTCATAGCATTATAGGTAGCCTGTTTTCTGGCTCCTTATTCTCTATGGAACTCAACGTCAGTGAAGAAAACAGTGCCGGGTCCAGACCTTGAGATAAGGGGGGTGGGGGGGGGCGGTCATCCAGACCCAGGGGGGGACCCAGTCTCCAAAATTTTTTTCCGGCCCTTTGGGCCTCAGTTTGGTCTAAAAATAAGGGTCTCCCCGGGCCCCTCCCCTAGATCCTCCACTAGAAACTACGTGTAAAATGACAAAATCACAGCTTTGCTGCGGACAAATGTGTCTCCCAAGCATTGTATCATACTTTACAAACTTTGAAAAACTGTTAGGCTAACAAGTTTTCAATAACCACAATTGGAATCCGTTTCAATCTGGCTTCTTCGAAGTTTGCCCATCCGTACTTTTTTTGTATTTTCTGTTTTATTTATTCCCTATTCTAAATAATGTTTCGAGCGGTAGTTTTTATGTTTTACTCGATTTGATGACAGTTTCCAATGTTTGAATTTTCAGTGATAAATTTCGTGACACAGCTTCATGTTTTTTCGTATGTTTTTATTTCTACTTTAATATATAGATTTAGCCAAGGTCAAAAGCGAAGCTCTCGAGGGATGCTTTAAGAAATGTCTTTCTTAAGTAATTCAACTTTTGCTGTAAGCAAAAGCAAACTGTATCCCTAAGGAGGGCGCTTACTCGAGAGGGGCACTTGTTTGATATTTAGCAATTATTGAATGAGGCCAGGAGCTCCTGATGAGGCTGAGTATCATCTGAAGAATTATGGAGATCGAAGCAGATACCACCCTCCGAGATCTCCATAATTCTTTAAATGATACGACAGCCGAATTCAATAATTGTTTTATTATTCATTCAAAAGAATTCCTAGTATAAAAACAAGCCGAAACATGCTTACCTCCGTCGATGTTAAGTTCATCTCGATAGTGCATGTTTATCTGGAAGTTTAGGAGACAAAGGGCTGTCCAGGTCTACGAATATACTCCAAATAGCAGATGTCGTCCGTCGAGTTGTCTTATTGCTGTTCTTGCTATGTTTTTAGACAATAGTTCGCCATGAAACGAGTAAAATGTCCCGCCATTTTGTACTCTCTACCAAAACAACTCAAACTCGTCCCCAGGTTTCTCGGTTAACGGTTCAATAATCTGTCAATTGTGCTGCACGATTGACGTGCTCATGAATTTAGCGTGGGATTTTAGCCAGTCAGAAACGGCGAAATATTTTGAATGAATAATAACATAACATAACATGAAAACATAACTTTATAGCGCAAAATACATGGGTATATGATCTAATGTATAATATGGCTTACAAGGAGGGCGTTTATTTGGAGAAGGACGCCTATTAGGGTGTTGGCGCTTATTTGAGAAACTACACTAAATACCTAGTGTTCAAACTTACCATTTGCCAATGCAACATAAATGCCAGAGAGTGCAAAACCATTAGTGGACTTTTCTGGAGTACGAATATATCCGTAAAGCACGTTATCAATATCTTGTTGAGTGAATGTGAAAGGAAAATACACAGAAGAGTCTCCGTACTCCATTCTTGCTTTGACTTGGAGCTGAAACAAAAACAATAGTCCCAAATCAGTAATAAATATTTTCACAGACTCCAAATTATTGCTGGTTTTTACGTGACGTCACGGCGGCCATGTTGGTAGTGAAGACCAAAAGCATCTCTCTCCGCTGGGAACTTAATTGTATTGACCACCAACATGGCCGCCATGTCACGTGGTTGCAAACCAAGATTACCACCTTGTACCGAAAACTAAACAGTACCACAGAAAAGCAAAGCTCCGTTAGGGTAGCTCGATAGGGTTTTTCAAGGTCAATATCTCCCAAGTTTGAGCGTAAACTATGTCGCCATTAACAAAGATGTGGAAAAATTACCACCACAGCTGTATTAGATAAAGATCTTTCACACATTTTTTAAAAAGGTTGAAACTACTATGAGGTGAAATTGCATTTCAAAAGCGCGCTTCGTTTTCTACAGATAACGGCCGAACATGAAGATTGGCCTCTTTTTACCGTATTTCTAACCATAAAACCTTCATCCTAAAATATCTTGATAACGCTCTAATAGATTTCGCTTAAACTTCACAAACGTCGAGGTGGCTATTGGAGAAAAAGTTCCCGTAAACGATTTTGGAAGAACAGTTCCCAATGCCGAGAAATATGGCTGAAAGCAAAATAGGTAATGGCGTCACTTCGTTGCTATGACAACTCTGATGTCAATGCCACCCTGATTATAACAAATTGTCATCTCTATCTAATGCAGCTGTGGTGGTAGTTTTAGTCGTTGTTAATGGCGACGTAGTTTATGATCAAATTTGGGAGGTATTGACCCTGAAAAACCCTATCGAGCCACCTTAACCTTATTTACTTACAGACTTAAAAGTTAGAACCCAGTTCTAACTTGTGCGTTATTAGATATAGCATGATTATTATCATCGCATTTGAATTGAAACATTGCCTAAAACAGGTGGAAGTCATTAAAATATATTCATTATTTATCATTTAAAGAGCAATTGCTTTTTAATTCATTCTTGGTACTGTTCCTACATTTCTTTCTGTTTTCAGTTTTAGTCTTTCATTTATTTGTTTACTTAGTCATTATTCATCAGATTCATCTATTTATTTATTTATTGTCGCATATGCAGAAAATACGTTCTTTGAAGAAAAAACTGCGAAGAGATCTTGGCAGGTGATGAAAATTTAATACATGATTTTAAAATTGCACATAATTCGTTAATATGCGGATAGGAAGTCATTTTCTTTAAACAAACCCAAAGGGATTAATTATAATAACAATAAAGGCAACTGTGAATTAAGAATAGAGCAGTCAATGGATTTGTTAACTTTTAGCTTACTCACTAAAAAAGATAAAATTCAACTCAGTTACAAAAAAAAAATGCTTTCTTATACGACACTGGTGAACCTCGATCGTAATACAAATTCTCGTGTTATGGCAGGACATTTTTCTGCACACCTAAATAACTCGTGGTGACTTAACCTAGAAGAAACTGCCTCGCTTTATGTCAGCTGTTGTTATCACTTCTGTCTTAATTTTGTTGCTATGTAACATAATCCGATGACAACTGTGTCTGCTTTATTACTATTTTTTTAACCAGCTAACATCCCTTGAACTGGCAGACTTAACGGTCGTCAGTATATTTTCAAATGTTATTTTTGAATTTCACAAAATTTCAAACTGTCTGTTACGCCGCTTGTAGCATTCGACGAAGTATTTGGGTTTCGCCGCTATATTCTTTATTACATCCTCAGAACTTATGCTGTATTAGTTTCTTTTAATTTTTATTCGTGGATTAACAAATTTCAATAATATTGGAGTTATATCTCAGATCCTCAAATAAACTCCTCAGCCTAAATCAAATTTTTGAAAAAGTGGAAACTTTGGTTGAATTTTGCCTTGATAACTTATATTTTTAAAAGTGCCTTTTTCTTTTCCTTTTTTTGTATTCACTTTTTAACTACAAGGATTTTCGGAACCACAGCCTTAATCAGCTCTATACAGTTAAAGCAGTCGAAATATAAATTATCGTATTCTAAACACTAGAACTGTAAGTTATTAATGTCAGTCAGAAAAGCTTCCGCTCTTTAAAACACTCATGAACAGAACTCTGACTTCGTTAGTTAGGCTAGCTCCTGACTATTCGTTTGGCACATTTCCTGACAATTGGAAAAATTACAATTTATAACAGTAACTGTTTCTAATGTTAATTGCCGGAAATGTAACCGGCGGCACCGACTTTTCCTGAACTATAACGTTAATATTAATGATCACTTTTTTGCGAAAAAAAAAAAATAAATAAATGTGTAAAAAGCTAAGTATTTGTGGATATCTCAGTTTTTGACAAAGGTGTTAAAATTGTGTCGGGATGAATTAAACCACGCTGACAATCTTAAAAGATTTCTATGTGAGCTGTTGGGTTTAATATTTCGTTATTTTTGGTCAGTATCGCTTTAACGAAACTAAAATAGCAGTTTTTTCGAAAAAGTCGTGATGATTGAATGTTAATTTTGAACATGAAAAAGTAGTTTTTTTCTTTCCTTTCGCCTTACAATGTGTTTTATGCAAGGTGTGGAAACAAAAGCTAAATGAAATTCACATTTATTTCAGATGCAAGCCAAGAAGGGATATACAGCTCAATAACTTTGTTTAAACGAAACAATCGGGCGAAGCAAATATTCAACAATTTTGTGTTTAATGTAAATACTCGCAAGTGCCAGGCCAGTTTCTTTGCTCTTTTTTTTTTTTGACTCTTTTACTTTTGTTCTAGAACCTATTAGCCCGATGATAACGCAAATTAAATCGGCTAAATAAACTGCGAATCAGATATAAAGTATTAGGCAACATCGATTTGGTCACCACGGCGTGCGCTAAGACTTTTGAAAAGGAAGCGCAATCCTAAATTTCCCATTGCTGAAATGTAAGTTGTATCTCTATGTATAATCAGCTCATTAATGGTGTTTAAAGATAAATTTAAGCAGTTGAGTAAACTTCGCAGCGGATGTTTACTAGACATTGGAACTAAGAAGGTGGTCTTTCGTTCTTTCGCTCAAAAACAGGGTTGCTAAAACCTTGTATCTACTGCCTTAAGGGCTGAATTTTTCCTTGTGCAAGGTAGTAAATTAACCCTTCAAAATATTTCATATTCGAAAGAAATTCATTCTTTATGATCAGTTATTCCTCTTACCTTTCAAAATGTCTCTGCGTGTTCTAGTTGACTTCTCTGTTACTTAGGCTTGGGTGTTAGATTGAAGGTCTTCGTTTAACACACCTTAAAGGCCAATCTAGCGAATTCTAATCTCGGCAAGATTATGCTTTCCCTTTTAAAGCCTTATTTAAATAATGCGAGGTAACTCCAGATGTTAACAAAGACAGCAATTTAATGGCGGAGAGTAAATTTGCTCCACCGACAGCGATAACGTCAGTTTTGTTTTTGTTAAGCGATATAATGAAAATTAGCAAAGTCTCTTTTGTTGACTTTTTCTTCACGTGTAATGGTTGTTGAGAAGTTCTGAAGTAATTGGCTACTTAAAGCATCTCCGAATTTGTCCTAACTTTCACTGCTAAAGAAATACTCCGCGAATGTTGTTGGAATAAATTGGATTTCTCTTGGTTTAAACTTCCTTCTGGTATCAAACTTTGTAAAAAATTCATGATCTTTGATCCTTATCCAACATTTTTAATAATTAGTACGGTTTCCCTGGCGTTTACAAACCGCCGCTTGTGGGAAGCTTCGATGCGTTTATGCCTTATCTATAATATGGCCTTGAAAACGTGCAGAAATTAAGGATGCTAATAAAGTTGAATTTTCAATCCTTGCGCCACTTTGCGTACAAACACATTTGTTACTATTATTATTATTACTTTTATTATTATTATTTTTGTTCTTCTTTTCACTACTGGACAATTTTTCACAGTTCCTATAAATTCCTCAGTCATGACCCAGCATTTTAAAATGTTACTTATCACTAGCACCATCTTTGATTAAAAATATAATAAGAAAAACGTTGGAAATGAGAAGTTATGTCTCAGTAATGCGGCGTCAAAACGCTCCTTATTACAAAATAACTCGATCACTGTAATTATTTATTGAACTTCTCGCTTTGGTGAAAATTCAATCGTTTAAAACACATGCGTTACAATCATCACAAACAAAACACGGCCGTGGAATCAAGATGGCCTGTGCGTCACCACCTAGCGCATATGCCCGAAAACGTAAAATGAAAAATATACGGCATCTTTAGAAACGTATTAAAAGCGTGTTTACCTTTAGAACGCGTTCAGGTGATCCTAACTAAGGTCACCATTTCTAGTTTTTTTGTTCCTCAAGCATCTAAAAACAACTTATTTTAAGTAAACGAGGAGTGGAATAAATTTTATTCCGAGGTAGCCATTTATAGACTTATGAATACCAGTGAATGAATAAGATAACTATATCTGTGAGTTCCATTTGTCATTAAATAAATCGTGATATCTGACTCTTTAACGACGAAATCTTTGATGTCTCCAATGGAAATCTAAAGAAAGTAGTCTCATGAGGCTTCTATTGTGTCTAAACTACGTTTTTACTGGGGATTAGCATGGTCAATTGAAGTTAACTACAACACGCCTTATTTCCACAAAATGTAATAATTTACTCCCAATGTTTCTATTTTTTTCTTCGCGAGAAACGAGGAGGTAATGAAGGAACATGTAAGGCGAAAATATGAGTAATTAAGGTATAAAAAAGGATGATATATTATAAAAATTAAACTACAGTTTAAGGGTAATTTAAAGAGAACAAGGTTATATTCGAATTAGGCTTATCAATTTTTGACTTCGAGGTGAGGCCATTTCTCTTCTCCCATTGTTTTGGAAAAAAATTTTTCAGTGTACAATGAAAACATTAGTAGAGAAAAAAATTGATTCAGTACTTTGACTAAGAACCAGATGTAACAGAAATGGATGAGGCAATTAGATTTTTTTGTTGCGTCCCCAGAAGAAAGAAAGGCAAAAGCAAACTTTGTGAACATTTATTGTGTGTAAAACCGCGGCTTTTAGAGCAATCTAAGGATCTAGATCGAGATGCAGCTTGTTAAACTTTAGTTTTTGTATTTTTCCTCAAGACAGAGTTTTTTCCTTTTGTTTCCGAAAAAATCAAGAATTTGTGCAAAGGCAAAAAAGAGATTGGAAAAGGTGTCATGTTGATTTTCATTTCTAATAAACCTTCTCATAAACAATTTACTTAATGTTAAATCGTGGTAAGAAAAGGGAAGATTATTCTCAGTAGATAGCATCGAACAAAATACATGTGTGAGTTGTTTAAGTGACGAGAAAATTTAAATTCAATAAACCGCAAACATTGGATGCCTTTTGACGTGTTAGTGAATGTTGTTGCGGAGATAAGGAAATTTTTACGCTTTCAAGTTTTTACCAGCTTACAATCTGGGTAGTGACTGTAAAAGTATTTGATGATCCTTTCTCCCTTGATTGGCGTTGTTCTGTTTCATTTGTTAACGTAAACTTTTTTACTTCTGATATCGATAGAGATGAAATTTTGATTTTCAATTTTTTTTCTATCTTTTCTGTTCTTGTTCACCTTAAATCTCAAAGTTTGTTTCATTCCGGGTTCCAGATTGCTTTTATATTAGCTCATATTTGAGGATTTTATTTTGACATAGAGTTACAACCTCAGAAATAATTTTCAAGTTGGGTACTCGGAATTAAGGGATTACAAAGCCTTGAAGAAAAAAGGCAACCATTTAATAACCGCCAATATGGCCCTACCGTTAGCGACAAGCCAAGAAATATCGTGGTTTATCACATTGCCTTGCTAAGATTATCATAAACTTATCTAACGACTCGTCTACGCACATTTCAGTTAAAAGTCAAATTAAAACCGTGCTTTGTACATTTCTCTAACATTAAAAAACGGATTATATTATAATGCAGGATGACTTTAATTTTTTAAATTTTTGTATGGACACTTAGATCATTCTTGAACAAGTAAAATGATAAACATGTTCATTGCTATCACGTTGCGGTATCATCGTGCGGCCCGTTTCTTCCCATTTACGCAAAATATTCAAAATGAATTATCTATTACGTCGCACTCTTAGGCAAATCAAGTTGTGATATCGCCTTCGACCATGGCTGCAAACTGAAATTAGTTACCTGTTATCACTACGTACTATCTGCATGATAAAAAAATATTTCCTAGTTCTCCTGGTTACAGTTCTTTTTTTGTTTTCGTCGACGATTGAAATACATATGAGTGCGAAACTCAGGCTTCAGCAGAGGACTTCAGGAGTATTACAAGACAAACAGATTGCTTGCCTCATTAAACGTGATTCTTTGTTAGGCCCTTTGCTCTCGAAGTGAAACTATAAACGTTTGACGAGATTTAAAATTCTGATTCTCCATGGATAGCAAAAATTAACCATTTCGCATAGATTTATAGATTATTCATCACTTTTCTCCTAAGACATAACCATTTTCAGGATAAATTTAGAATTTTCTGTTGTTTTGGTCTAGGGGGTACTTGCAAGAGTAATAATCAATTATAAATTCATTTTCATTAAATTGGCTAGTTTGATGTTTATAAACATTGTTTGGGAAAACACGAAACCAAGGATTTTTTTAATTTTAATCTATTTGGAAAGTATAAATTTTTACAGGCGAAAATCTATGAGAATATGAAATTCGTTTAAATAGTTAAGGGTTAAAATTACTAACTGCTACGTGACATACACGGTCTATTACAAATTCGGTCTACACTAGTGAGGTTAATGAAGTATGCCCTAACTGTTTGTGTTCCCTTGGTTAAAACCTTAACTCGGCAGAAAAGGTTCCGAAATGTATACTGAAAACCGTTTGATTAATTTTTAAAGGTCTACATATTAGTATCTGACTGGCTTTTCCAGAATTAGCCTTGGAATGTGCGATTTAATTGAGGAAGTGCAGTTTTATGTTCTGAAACAACTGAGAGATTTTGTTTATAACGAGATAGCACTTGGAGAATTCAAACACAAGACGGAGGTCGACCGAGGTTCATACGGACCAAACATGTGACCAACAAACCCAAAGCAGCTAGGGTTATTACTATCCAACCCCTCCCCCTCCGTCATCTTTGGATGAAGACGGGTAGTGAAGGTTGTTAGGTTTTCTGAACATAAAGCAACTTGAAGTATAACTACCTCTTCCAGGGCATAGAACGCTAGTTCATCACAGGTTCGTTTGCTTACATTATAAATCCTGGATGCAAAATCAATCCATCAGGGGCCTAGCTGTACATTAATATCGTCGATACCAAAGTGTTTGACCCCCTTTAATGAATATGCAGAAAGAGGAAAAATTTTTTAAAAATTTTTAAACAGGAACACACCCTAGTTAATGAAAATGAGAAAATGACAGCTTTATAATTCCTGAAATCTTCGTCCATTAGCTCTCGCTGAGATGCACGTGTCCCCTTAAAATCAGGAGGCTTGCAAAAATACCTTAAGCTTTGAAATCACTATCTTTGTGAAAAGAAAATCGATTTTCTGAGACCTTTCTTCGATGCGCCAAACGTTTACGTAGTCACAAAAGGAAACAACGTAGTTGAATAATTGGCTGCATTACCGCCGGAATCTAAGGTCTCCGGGCATGCGCACAATTAAAATAAAAATGCACCTGTAGAACATTGGGTGAAAGGAAAACAATTTTACGTCCAATGTTCAAATGTTTACAAGCACCACTTGTTCAGTCCAGCTGTACTGCCTTGAGATTGTAGTTTTTTGATTTTTGGATTTTGTTCCCACAGCGTAGAGAAAACTATTGTGTGCATAGTTCCGTATTATTCACTTTTATCACCTTTACTTTGACTAGCTTCTCTGTAGATTTTATCTGCAACGTAATTTACAATTTATAACTTCTTCAAACGGAATAATAATCCGCGGGATAAGAGAAAACTGTCCAATTTTAAATGAGTTGAGATGATATGCACGCGGATTTCTTCCAAAGACCCTCAGGTTGTAACAGTCTTTTACAGCATAATAAGTACTGCTGAGTAACTTTCATTTGAATGGTCACACTTAAGGATTTCATCCACAGACTCAAAAGTTAGAACCACAAAAACAGCACCTCAACAAAGTACTGCTCATTAGCCTTCGTATGAATTCGCCTGGCTTGGGATTTCGTCTTTACGTAGGTTTTTGGAAAACAAAGCTTTCATTAAAAAAAAAAACACTTGACTCGAGTCCAATAGTAACTGATCCCTTATAGTTAGAGCTAGAGTTGGATGATATGGCAGGAAAGGTTTCGGTTGCTAGTAAGAACTAACTTTCCAGAAAAATGGAGATTGCAAAAAACTATCGGTGATAAAAATTTTCATTTCTTAATTGCTGTTTTCAGGATGCACGTATACATTATTAAGCCATATCAATCAGTGGGGAAAATTGTTTTTAACTCCACGTTTAATGATTTAGAAATACAATCAAAATTGACAAACCAGGCATTAAATCTTAAATTTAAAAAACAATGGTTAAGCTGCCGTTGCGAAATATTGTGATATAATAAATGGCAAAAATGAAAACTTGTTAACTTCAAGAGGTTCCAGAGGAAACATTTCCGTAGGCTATATTAACCAGTTTGTTGTAATGAAGAACAAAAAAAAGAAAACGACCAAAAAAAATTGTAATGATAAAATAATAATAATAATAATAATAAAACAAAGATATTTAAACGATCACGCTTTTGCAAACGTCTGAGTTTTAAAAATTCATCGTTTTTCCTTGCGGTGTGCTTTGATTTCATTTTCTATCTAGAGGCAAATTTCGTTTAATTTTCTTATCGTATAAGTAAAAATTGAAATTATGTCCACATTTTGAATCACCGAACAAACAAGCCCTGGTTGTAGCCGCTGCCGGGACCGAGTGAAAAGATGCCGCAAACTTTCCATCTGCCTACATTGGTACTGGGTTTTTTTCTTTTTATTTCTTGTTGATATTTTATGTTCACTACGACGAGAGGCAAAAAAAATGATATATCAGTATATAGGAATGGAGGAGGGTTGGTAGAATTTTATTTTCTTAGACCAAATGACCAAAGGCTTTGAATACTTTCAGCATTTTAACAATTGTTAAGTAGAGCAACACGTAATTTCGTGAATCAGCAAAAGAAGGTTTCTGGGCAACTGACCACCTACCCCTCCCCTAAGTCAGCGTTAACACTTATTTCTCACTTAGGCCAAATTGTGACCTAGGGAAGGGGTAGATTGTCAGTTACCCAGAAACGTGATTTTTCATGATCCGTTCCTTTTGAGGTTGTTTCGGTGGAAGTGTGCTGAAAAGTGAAGGTACTTTAAACTAATGAGGTTTCACTTGCGTAGTCATTTCATAGGATCTCATCGACAAACTCCAAAGTTAGAACCACCTTGCACAGCATAATTACGAGTACCACAGGAACGTTACTCAGGAGCTTTCGTTTGAATGGTCACACTTTAGGATTTCATGCAGACTTAAATTTAGAACCACTTTGCACAGCATAATTACCCGTACCAAAGGAAAGTGCTACTCAGAACCTTTCATTTCAGTGGTCACACAATAAATTTCGTCTCAGACTCAAATGTTAGTACCATGCATTTGTACAGCATAATAAACAAGAAAATGCTGCTCGTGTTGCCCAGTATCCTCCTGGCCCCGGTTGTTCAAAAGGAGGATATAGCGCTATCCACCGTATAAATCTCTATCTGGTGGATAGTGCAATTGGTTTCCCTAATACTTATTAACTGGATAGTGATTTATCAGGCCCTGGTTGTTCAAACGTTGGACAGGGCTATCCACCGGATAAATAGCTATCCAGTGGGTAAGTATTAGGAGAACCAATTGCGCTATCCAGTGGATAATGATTTATCCAACCAGCCGGTGAATAACGTTATCCATATTTTGAACAACCAGGGCCAGTTGATTTATCACGATGATATCACAGGATTTCATCCTGAGACGCAAAAATCAGCAGTGGGTTACTTGTGGATTCTTTTAAATAGCTAACTGGTTGCCTCCTGCCAATTGGTTTTTTTTAATCCTGTTATGTTGTATTTGAATTATTTGTTTCTAAGTATTTGAGTGGAGTGCCTGTAAACTAGTAGCTGGATAAGCTAAGTGCACTTTCCACTATAAACAAGCCTTAAAACCAGGGGCACCCAACGAGAATATAAATCAAAACCACTTAAACATAGCATTGTTAAACGTATATTAGTATCTAAACGATAGATATAGGCATATTTTTATCCCCTAAAAATTTTTCATCTGTTCGGATTTCCTAGCTGAAAGTCTGGAGATCCGAAAATCGTAGTGATCAAAACTTACCTTTTCGAAAATTTCAGCCAGAAAAAAGGCTCCCGAAAATTCTAAGTGAGCTTTTCAGGGTAAAAATCCGTTAAAAATGGGCAATTACACCAATTTTTAGATGTTCGAAAATCCTAGGAGAGGTAGGCAAGCAAGAAATTTTACAAAAAATGTTCCGAAAATTCTAGATCTCAAATCGTCTTCCGAACGGATATTTTCCGAAAATTGATGTTGGGTGCCCCTGTTAAAACCTTTTTAACATGTCTCCATATATTACTCTGGGAATCAAAACTGGTTTACCTATACGTCTCCAAAACTCCCTTTGCAAGTTTATGTCAGGGTTTAAGAAAGATTAATCGAAAGGCAACAGTCAATTTGCACTCGCGTGACGAAGTAATTTTCCCTTCACTTTCAATGACCAGTTTCGTGCATCCATAAGAATTATTTTGGACAGCTTTTATCTGCTTATTTTCCTACTTTGAAAAATTATGAACTTAAACGTGACGTTTGTCGTAAACGTGATTCTAAACTTTTATACCGACAGTAGAATTCCCAAACGGCAGAAAATAGATTGTTGAAATACGGAACATCTGCCGTCCCTTTCCACCTTTGTCAGCGAATGGTGAACTCCTAAGATTTCACGGCGAATAGAGATGTCGCTAAATGTTGTGGGCTTGGCGTAAACTTGTCTCGTAGTTTTTGGCAGTTCCCTAATGGAGTTCTCTATGGGAGCATGATATTTTTTACCAAACCATTCTACAGTCTTAATTTCGTCTGGCACTCTATAAAAATCTCAAGTTTACGGGAAAAAAACCTTCTCTCATCTGTTTAGTCCAGATTTCAAAGGCAGTATTTTGTCTTTCATCTTCACTTAAATTTCGATTTAACTGTATTACATCAGATGCTGTTAATCTGTACTAAGTTACGATGAATTAAAAATATACAGATTCGATATACGCATGTTATCTTTAGAGACATAATTAACCCTTAAAACTGAATTATACTTATTAAGTACGACAAACAACAAACTTTACTAGCTGTAATCGAATAACTTTTTGTAAATACCATCTTTTGTTTTGAGCTTCGTAAAACATCTGGCCTGCTTGTTTCATTTCTTCCTTCTTTGTTTAAGCAAAGAATTGTGTAAATAAACCTTTTTAGAGTCCATTTGTTCTCAGTCTATTATTATTATTATAACAAAAGAATCTGTTTTATTCATTGCACTGTTAACTATTTTACTTTCGAGTTAGATTGTGTAAACACTTCGTAAAAACTAAACCATGAAATCAAATGACATTCCAGTGGATTTGTTTTTTTCAAGTCTTGTAGAATGTATCGCACCTTTTATGCTTTAAGAGGTAACTTACATGGATTTGTGAGATAAATTGTTTTCTTTTTAAATCATGCTGAAATGTACAGCAGGACCCTTAAGTGACATGTTTGCATGGGACACGTGGCATAAAAAAACAAACTCTATAAGCTTCTATAATAGCTTTCTTAACGTTCACATTTTAGTGCAGTTTTGAAACGACTTGAAAATTGAATATTTTTCTCAATCACGAAATACAAACAAACTTGGAAAATTCAAATAATTACATTTAATACGATTTACATGGCATAGTTTGTAAAAGGGTTGAACAGGACCAAAGAATATACTTTAGAACCAATCAGTTATTTCCAAAAATAACTCAGAAAGCCTTGGGGCAAAATGCTTTTCTTTGGGGAACAGAACTTTACATTGAAAAAGACAAATCTATTTTGACGATAATACTGGTAACTTGAAATAGCAGCATTCAATAGGTGTTCATCTAATTATAATGGTCTAATAAAGCGTAGAAAATAAACCCTTCTAATTTTAGACTTATGCAAATGAGTAAACATGTTTGTATTGTTAATTGTTTAAAAAAGCCGGCCGTGGAAATAGAATGAGACCCCAATGAATTTAGGGGAAAAACTGTCTTTCTGAGGGGCAAATACTAGTCTTTCACTGGAAAAACAGATCTTATATTTAATAGCACGGATTCTCCATTGAGAAGTCATTCAGCTTGTTGAGCTTAATGTGGTTCGCTGACTGTTTTTTTATTGACTTGATTCATCGCAACGCTGTACAGCTACTGAGCATCTGGTTCATTGCAATTTGAGCAAAGGAAAATTTAAAATGAAGAAGAGTCTCAGTGTAACAGACAGATGGGACTGGAGGAAGCTCTGCATGTTAAAGAGATTATCAACAATTTTCCATGGTCTGGACTGATATCTACCATAGAAATGAAAACTGTTTTCGTCTTGATCCAAGTACTTCTTAGGTAGCCATGGGCGGGACAGATGTACGGGATGAAATACGTGTACAGGGCAAGCCCGCCATACAAACACCTCGTCAATACGACTCTGAAGAGTCTCCCTTGCGTTTGGTAATCTATGGCCTTTTTGTCGAAGCGCTTTTTTTTATCGGCGTGCCTTAAAATAGCATTTCTTTATCCTCCACAAGTCATTCTTTTTAACTAAAAATACCGTCGCTTCGTCGCGGTACAACGATCACACAATGATTCCACGAGTATTTAACATATCGATGAGTAAAACATTCAATTTGCAGGGTGAAAGTGAATAAGTCACTGTTTTATTTTATCTATTTTTTTTTTGAAAAATACATGGCAATTTATGTAGTCCATATTCATTGGAGAAGCTTTCATTCAAACACCACTGACATTTTTCAAGATGTGTCTGAATGACATTATTGAGTTCAGTGGCTTGATCACGTTCGGCTTTTTCCATTTCTTCTTTGCATCATGACTTTATCTGGAAAAAGAAGTAATTGTTAAATGATGAATGTATGAATTTATTTTTTATTCGTCGTCATCAATTCCCCGCGTATATTAGAACCAATTTAATGACGAGCTCCCAGTTGGCTTGCTATAAGCTCAGTTGTTTAGAGCGCTGCATCAGGGGTTTGTCAGGGTGTGAATCCCTGCTAGTCTTGCGTAAGTTGCGTCTTTCACTGCGAAGATGATCTTCTCTTCATTTAAGGTGGTCTAAACCTATATATAAGTGATGGTTATGCTTTCGAATCGCCTTTGTCAGTCCAAAAATATCTTGTAGGTCTAAAAACGTCAGAGATATTGGCGTATATTTAAAACCGCATTTTTGCAAAAGTGTACAAGTCCTTTGACAGATTTTTCCCTAACTTCAGCAAATAACTCTCTGAGCTCTCTAGTTTTATATCTGCAAGTTTGAAGTCAATCGTGACCATACAACTCGCTGCACAAAATGCTGGTCAAATTCAACCATAAAATGCTACGTTGACACATTCGTTTAAGTTGACGCATAAATAGTGGAAGAGCAGTGCGGTTTTGAATATTTGCCGATATCTCAGAAGTTTTTATAGCTACAAATAATATTATCTTAAAGTTCTACCACTCTTTGTTAAGGATAGCAAAAATCATAGAAATCGGTTAAATCCTTCCTGCTGAAAAACATGAATCAAAACCTTAACCACCACGCATATGAATAGGTTCGGGCCACCTTAAGAAGTGATTTTATTGCTTATAAGGCGATTCCCAGGATATGTTTGTATCACATACGGATCGTGAATCGTGCCTCAGATCCTGTATTATGTATGTAATATTATACTAGATGATATCATACAAATGCGTGACAGAACGACCTATTAATTCATTTTTTTTGTTTTTGGCATTTCAAAATACCATAGCAACATGTATGACTTATAGGCTGTTTAAAACTCCCTTAATATTAGATTTTAGTAGCAAAGACAAGTCAATATCGAGCTGATTGTCATTGGGGTGCATCATCAAGCCCTCTGTTAACTTTTCAGAATTAAACAGCGGCTATAGTGCCACATCGAGGAGTCGAAAATTTAAGGAGGCTCTGAAACATTTCGATACGTACAATTTTTTAACCTTGGAAAAAATAAATTTCATTCAATGTACAATGAGGGTAACTAACTCTTTTTAAATTCATAAGTGGTAAAAGCTAAAACTAAGACTGCTGTCATGGTGTTGCTATGGTAATATCCAGGAAAAGGTCAAAAAACGACTACAACCTGCACACACAACCAGCATTGCTGCGCCAAATAGAAACGCGCCGTAGTAATAGTGTCGATCAATAAAAGTGGAAATTAATTCTAAAACCATTTTAAGAAGGTAGATCTTAACATTTTTGATCTGCATGACAGTTAAATCAATGAACTAACCTCTGTTTGGGCTCATTTGTTCTGCGCGCTTGGCATCGATGTATTTGGAGAAATATTCTTCATAATTTTCAGGAAGATCAACATGTTGAGGCAATTGCATTCCCTGATTATAAATCATTCCTCGTCCAGCCCGAATAAATGATTCACTTTTTTCTACAACGGCAGCCATTACAAATAGAATGACGAGGGCGGATACTAGGGCTTTCATGATCGATGAATTCTGTGCACCTGTTTAAAGATACAAAAAAGATATTTAGTGACTGAAAATGAAAATGGCCGTCGGATGTTTGCTGTTTAAAGGAGCCGTGTCAAGAATTTTATCAAAATTCAAACAGGAACCGCCACCAAACATGCACAGATTGAAACAAAAGTAGCTTGCATATTTATGGCGGCCGTTTCCGTCTCCGTAGTTTTTATGCCATCGTTGAAAAATTGTAATTGAGGAGGCCTAATTAACACAAGCCGTTTATAGTTTCCTTTAGGCATCCTTGCCATTTCTCCCTACATTTTTTTGTATCTTTTTATAAATGTAATCGTGTTATGTATAGCAAATAAAATACAAATTCTCAACTTCTCAAAAAATGAAACGAACTGGTATACGCAAGTAACAAAGCAAATACAAAAGGAAACACGGATGGAAAAACTTAAAGAAGACTGAAACGGATCGCAATGGTGGTTTTGAAACCTTGTTAGCCTAAGAGGTTTTCAAAGTTCATTTTTGTGGTTTGTAACGATGTACTGCTTGGGAGACATATTTGCTTGACACGAAACTGATTTTCCCAATTACAAGTAATTTTTCAAGTCCCGCGAAGTTTAGCGAACAAGGACGCTCAAGTGGCATAATTTTAAAAAATTGCATAATTATGCGCAATTGGCATAATTAACAAAATGAACTAGACAACCGTGACACAGCTCCTTTAATAACTGTAGAGAATCTCAACAGGCTGTAATACAACTGGTTGTTACATCTAACAGTACTTTCCGGTGCCTTTAATGATACCCAGTTCTGGTTAGGGAGGGTAACAACCTCCACAGCAACGGTAGCGTAAACGTCTCTTATGGAGCTCGTTAGTGTTCCTTTAAACTTAATCTCAAGTTTTGCAGCCAACTCGCACTATTTGTCCTGGATTTGAAATCTTAGCTAACGCATCTAAATCAGAAAGAGCAAGAAAAATCGTCTTCGTTTCGTTTACGTCCTCAAAATTAAAAAAATATGTTTTTATTATTAATAACGAAATAGAAAAAAGGAAATAAATCTGGCGCCAAGAAAAAGAGTGCTGCGCATAGAAAATGGTTGTTTTGCTTATTTAACCCCAAGCTTTTTGACGTTTTAGTTGCCGTATCCATCTTCGTTCTTTGTCTTCCCAAAATATGCATGTTGTGCATGGTGGTTGTGGCTTAAAAGCCGCCGTCTTCCCTTTTCTCCTCGTCCCTTTTTCTCAAACTGTGAAATAAGGTTCGCTTTATTATTTTTGCTTTTTCTTTTTCTTCTTTTCCTTTTGCTTTCTTTCTTTTTTCCGACTTAAAAGTATGTTAATTTTCGAGAATTCGTCTTCTCAGTTTTGACTACATTTAGAAGCTTCTCAAGTAGTCTAATCTTTTAAGGCTTTTCAGATTTTTTTCAGTTTTCTTCTTGTTTAGTAAACAAAGCTATAAATAAATGAAGAACAAAGGAAAAGAAACCAACTACAAAAAAGACTACTGGTCCTACCATCTTCCAGTGTTACTAACACGTTCCTAGCGAAATAACAGACATAGTAACCTTTACCTTAAAGTTGACAGATACTTCAGCACTGATCTTTTCTATTTAAACGGACTCATTTGTGTCAAATGCAATTTATATACTACTCTGAGGATAATAAGTATCCGTGCTCATTAAAATTACTATCCTTCTGCACTTTAGCGTCAAGTTTAATCGTAGATTCTTTTTTTCAAGTTCTGTTCAATTAAAAGAGATAGATTTAATTAGCGGTGCATTCTACAGTTCGATGAAGTTTTGCTCTAGTGCAAGTTTTTCTTTTTTAATTGGAGCAAGTAATAATTTGCTGTAGGGGTGAAAGAGATCTTCGAAAGCAAACGTCAATCAATAATTACCGACCTAGCGTCGGTTATTAAAACGGATAATTAACAAAGATTATTTAGTTCTTGTGTCATCTTTTAAAATTACGGTCTTGAGAAAGTAGATAAATTAACATGTAGTGAGATGGAGCAATTTGACTGGACATGAAATTAAACTGATTCAGTTCAGAATTATTCTTCGTTGCTTTGCAAGAAGAATTTACAATTTCAAAGTGATCTATAACCCAGCTAAAACGTGGCATATCTGTACATTATCATCCCAAAACCGCGTATAAAAAAATGGTAACAATTATTTTGGCAGTTATCCTTGCTTCAACGTTTTGCGTTAAACCAATTCTAAATATCAAAACTTGCCTTGCTTAAATAATGGTGAAAACGATGGTTTTGATTTGGAAACAGACGATTCTGAGGATGAAAAGGAGCCAGAGGCAACGCCTGATCCCAACTGCACAGTATGAATACTTTAAATGCGCCATCGTTTAAAAAGTTAAAGTAATTTACTAAAATATCTAGCAGCTAGAAAAAAATCCCTACCTGAATCTTCTTTCTTTTGTCTTTTTTTACGACTTCTTCCAGGGACGTTTACGTTAAGTCGGTGAGATGCCCTGCTAGATAATTTATAGGCAGATACAATTCATAACTTTCAATCAAGTAAGCGGATGCATTAGTGAAGGATTATTGCTTAGGTTGATAAGAATACAAAAGATTTCTAATTTCAGGTGAAGTCGAGGAAACTTAGTTATCGATGATCTGCAGATTTTACACTCCGCCAAAGCGAGGATTCTGTGCCCACGAGTCCAGTGCGAAGAACAACCCTAGTCTAGCACTTTCGTCTATCAAGAAGGGGGTTTTCAGCTAAACGAAAGGAAAGCTACCTGATGATGTCGATTTTAAAAAGGAAGGATCTTTCGATAGATAATAGACCATTATACCTGTATCACCAGATTTCCGTGAGATTCGGAGAGTTCTTCGGAGAAACTATTCTTCAAAGCATAAAACTTCTGGTTTAAGATGTATTAAACATAAAACGCGTGGGATTAGGAGAGAGAAAAAATTAAAAACATTTCGGCTTCTCTCGAAGCTCTATTTAAGTTCCTTTTTTTGTATATGCGTTAACAAACTACGTTTGCAAAATGAAAAAAGATAAAGCTAATCCACTTAATTTTCGGTCAGCAAAAAACATTAGCGTGTTCTTAGAGATAAGATTAGGGAAGATTCGAGGAAACAAATTTTCACACAAAAGATGAAATTAACTTGAAGTGTCGCTTATGAATGACTTTTTTTAAGAAATTAATAATATCGATCGCGTTCTGACGTTCATTTCGTATTCTCGAGATTTTTATCGGGCTTTACGAAGGACTTCTTATGAGATCCTTTGAAGCTTTCGCGATTGCGGATTAAGCTTTATTTGTTACATCAATCGTGTGGTTATATCTGTGCGTCATGCGTGACGCGGAACCTGTTTAGCGAATAGCGTCGACGAAAAGCTGTGTGAAGAGTTAAAGACGTGCTGTTTGTCTTTTCAAGGCTAAGATAACCGTCTTTCTTGATTAAAAGCCCGTTAATTCTCAGTATTGGAATAGCAAAATGTGTCAGCAGCCGTTCTGAATTTTTACTTTGGTCAAAAGATCTAGGCGATATCAGTTTAAGATTTCATTTGTATGAGAAAAACTACTTACAATAGAACTAATTTCATCAAACGTCCACAGGAAAGTACTTTAAATTTATCGGTCGCTTTGTCTTAAATGGTAACTCATTCACCAATGCAAAATTAAAGTTCGAAACAATTTGTACACCATAATAAGAACTCAGTAGCTATTGGTCAAGCAGTTACATTTAGAATTTCCTCTCTTCGGTTTCAAAGTGCGAACTACAATGACAGCGTGGTAAATCATATCACGTGGAAGTACTATACTTAGTCGCTTTTGCTTTGACTGGTTTTGCTCTAGATTATACGCTGCGTATGATCTAATTAAGATCTCCAATCCACAGGTCGTGAGTCCAATCCATTCAAAACTGACATATTCTGTTATTTCTGGTTTACCCATCTTCTCTTTTTACAACTTGCAGTTCAGAAGGATTTTTAGGGTTTCTCGCTTCTTGGCATTCACAAATAATATTTAGTGTACCGAGAGGCATTCACTGCTCGAAGGTCACCTTTTTAAAAGCGAAATGATGAAATCTTTAAACAGTGAACTTTTATAAAACCGTCTTGTAAAATACAATCAACAGTACCTGTCGGGAAAGTAAATTTAGATGAACGTGCATTATCTTGAATATCTTCGTTTTTCTTCAACTATTGATCATTTTGCTTTCCAGAATTTGCGAAATTAGACCCCGGACAATTTTGTTCCTTTAGGGCTCGTTTTGCCTGGGGGAAGGGTGAGAATGGTGTTTCATTCCACCTGCCCCTAGCAATAAGCTATGACAGTAAAATCTCGAGGATATCTAACACGTCAGGGAATGTCTAAACGCAGGTATTTCATGTAGCTATGGGACGTTATCTAATTCCAAGTGGATGCCATCTTGGGAACGCCATGTTTTACGTAATCATATAGGAAATTTGTCAAATAGAATGGAAATCAATGACAATTGATATTTAGTCGATTTTAACTGGACTTGAAAAATTCCTGAAAAAAAAAACGCTCTTCAAACTGATGAAATTGTCAGAAAAATCCGAGATGGCAGTCAACTAGGCGGCCATCTTGGCTGGCGTCAACAACAATATAACAGGGTTTAGTTTATCGTTTGTCTTCACGATTGTCACTTTGATTTTTATCGTGACATTTCGACCACTCACTGCAGGTCTTCATCAGGTGATAGTGTCGATTTGCTGAGTCGGACTATTTGTACCACCGTGGTTGTTTGTGATTGGTGTATCACGAACCTCGCTCATGGGTGGCGGGTTTCGATCCAAAGCATTGTTGGTAGTATCAGAGGAAAAAACTGATCCCTCAGCGGTCCGTTGTGGTAGCGATTGGCTGTTATATTGTCTGATTGTAGGCATCCATGCTTCAGGAATTTCAATTCCACTGTCCCTGTTGGTGTTGTTACGTTGAAGTCTTATGTGAATAGCCTCTTTAACTCTACGAGAGTACAAGTGAGGGTCTCAGTCAATAAACTTAACTTCGTCCCAGAGCGGATAATGCTGGGTCTTATTGGGCAGCCACGGTGGTACAAATAGTCCGACTCAGCAAATCGACACTATCGCCTGATCAAGACCTGCAGTGTGCGGTCGAAACGTCGCGATCAATATCAAAGTGACAATCGTGAGACAAACGATAAACTAAACCCTTTATACACATTATCCACGATGATTAATATCATTCATGACATCAACCTTTTATGTCATATAGCTGGAAATTGTTTCCCAACAGTGCGCACTCTCACTGTTACTTCAAGGTCACATGACATCTAACAATGAAACTGTTTCCCGCCAAAATCTCTGCGCGGGGCACATTGCGAGATCTATGACGTCAGAGGGTAACAGTGCACTGTTGCCTGCGAATGTTGACCGACGACCGCCGTTACAGCAAGGTTTAATGAATTTCCAGCTACATAAAAAATCACTTAAAGACTGGTCACTCGGGGCTTCGGGAAACATTGAGATCCGAGGGAAACAAAATTAACTGTTTCCCTCGGAACCAGTCATTAATTGTTTGATACACACTCAATAATTTAACGGCTATTAGAAATGTTTTTAAATAACATGTGCACACCAAAAGGCTAAGCGAGATAAAAATTTCATTAAATTTTAACAAGAAAATTCGTCGACGGTTGTATTATGATAAGTTTCCCTGAATAAATAAAGGAATGAAAGAATCTTAATCGTTTCCATCTAAAGCCCGTTTCAACTTTTCTTTTCCCTTCTTTTGTGTTCTTGTGTATTTGAACCTTTTATCAACTCCATGCCCTGTGGTCAATCATAAATCGTGTATTTTATCCCTTTCACTGCCAGAGTGTTTGATTGAGTTTTGTAAGGTAACTCTGCCTTTTGAGTCCGTGGACGAAATCCTATGATGTGACCATTCAAATGAAAGCGCTCTGCCTGTACTTTCACATGATGCTATTTGTTTGTCAAACTTTCACAAAATGAAATTCGGAAATATGGTCGAAATTTGCCTTTGGCCACATTTGGCAGTGAAAGGGCTATTTAACAATTTATATTATACCGAAGCAATGGCGCGTGAGGCGTTGTATTTTGATTTTTCTCCGCCTCCTATCAGCAGGGGCAATACACATTAGTATACAGCTATTTCCAGAAAGGTACTCGGAAAAAAATGCACGCGACAATTCCGAAAGTTATTGTGGGTGGTTTTGAGTGTTCTGTTCTTCAAAGAAATTTGAAAGAATGGCAGAGAGGCCACGGACAAATGTTTGCGAGCGCTTAAGGTAAGTAGGTTCGACAGCTACAGTCGTTAGGAACTGTGTGTTAATCGTATCCCATATTACCTTTAGGGATTGTCGCGTGCACATTTTTTTCCGACAACCTTTCTCGAAATAGCTGTATAAGCAATAAAAGTAGAAATTTAACTTGATCTCTTAATTTCACCATTACGGCGACAACGTGAGCTCTGGAGAAATCACCACCCTGCCGACATCCAAATTTGCCATCTTTACGGCAGAGTATTCTGTGCGTATAACGTGGTAATTTAGTGTAGCCATTGGCCAAATGTTTGCCCCACCTTTGCTGAAAATCACATTTTATTTAGAATAAACGTTGTTAACTAACGCGTCTTCACTTGATATTCAGCAGCCAATTTTACAGATGTTGTTCGAAGCGAGACTGGTATTGACCTTGTTTTCTTCTACCCTTCCTGGTTTATTATGTTATGTTATGTGATGTGATGTGATGTGATGTGATGTGATGTGATGTTCTGTTATTAATTGCTGGCAGTTATTTTTTCAACCAACATTTCCATAAGCAAAGCAAAGGGGTTTGTACCAAAGAAAAGATAAAGCAAGGTCACCCAGGCCTCGCCTTCATGCGAGCGCAACAATAGAATGGTGTATTGAATTGCCACTATGACAAGCAACCAACACTCGAGTCGATCTCTTTGATCTGGGGGTCTTGATCGGGGGGGGTGCATTTGGATTATAACGAAGAAGACCAAAAATTACAGGTAAAAACAAATCAATATAATTAAGCTGACGTGTCAAATGTTTTATTTTCACTAGGCTTAGTATGATAACATCAACTCAATTTATTTCTGGCTTTATCGTCATCCAATACATGAACTATTATAAATAACTACTTCATCTAAGCATTAAATGCTTTCTGATTAATTTCCTATTCTTCTCTTTTCTTCGTAAATGATTTTTATAGAGTCTTCAGTATAGCGCTTATGCTTTAATTCCTCGCCTTTCCATTCTATCTGAAATAGATCAAAAGAAAATAAGATATTAACCAAACATTCAACCCTTAATTAAATTATGTCAAAGGACCCCTGAGGTGTGAGCTATTGAAAAATGAATGAAAAAGCTGTAAAAATGATTGACTGATTGATTGATTGACTGGATGAATGAAGGAAGGCACGAATGAACTTGTTTCCATTGTTTCTACAAGAGGTGAAGAGAAAATATAGTATCAACTAAAATGTCTTAAACCCAGTTCTGCCCCTTTCTTCTTCCCATCATGTATAAGGGTTCCCAATGTGTGTAAATGCTACAAAAATGTAAGAATAGTTGATTGGTTGATTGATTGATTGGATGGAAGTGAATGGCTTACTGACTGCCTGACAGACTGCCTTAACGAATATGGTAATGAAATAGGTAAAATGCAAGAAGTATTTGTTAATAATCAGATGGGTATCTCCCTATGATCGCCAACCATAGATAATAAAATGTTCTTCATTTACCTCGTTTGAAATATCGAGGAATTTCTTCTCGATTGTATACGTGGTACATAGTGTCACTGTCTCTTTCATCGAGCGGATAAGGAACCATGTTTCTCCCTGCACGGATAAGCGCTTCTCCCGAATGGATGAATGTTCCGGCGAGCAGTGAAATTACCAGTGTTATAACCAATACTTTGTTCATGGCGGTCAAAGGATTTTTCTGGCTAAAGTGGGTAAAGAAAATGGAGATATTCATTGTTGAACCGTCATTTTGCATTTTCAAAGGCAGGCCTTGCAACGCGATTTTACATCTGATGGAAAACTTTACGTTAGATTATACTAATTCCAGTAGGATGGCCTAACAGATTCACGTTAAACAAAGTATGACAGGCTCCAAGGGAAAGATTGAGCCTCGAGGCTTTTTTTACGTCATACATGCATTTTTGTGCGTACTTGATTACATGTAAGCCCAAATTTGGAAGCTCTTTTACGCGAGTATCATTTTTTTAAAAAATAGTATTAGAATATTCCATATTTCAATAGATAGTAAATAAATAAAGTAATATAATAAAGCTGTTTATATGGTAATTTTTAATGCGGTTTCAGGAACAAAAGCAAGAACGTTTAAGGTCGGTACAGGATTGACCTACTTTCCTACGTGTAGATGAAGTTATTAACTAAAGTTTAAATTGGATAGCAGTGTTTACTTATGAAAGCTTCTTAGGAAAGGTTTTTTCATTGAAAATGGGAAAGAGCAGTTCTTTCGAATGTTAGATATGCTTTAACAGTTTAAGGCTTTTCCCTTGTTAGTTTCATTAATTTTTCTTCTTTCAATTACATAACTGTATATTTTTACCAAAATACTTTAGTTATCCCTTTTCAGTACCTTAATTTGGCTCTATATAATCAAAAGCGGTCGAGAGCTACAGACGAAGAAATGCAAGTTAAAACAGCAACAAAACCGAGATGTACAAAACCCTCTAGTGGAATGTCTTGTGGGGATTACAACTTAAATTCAAACTTCTTAATTTCAGTCAAATGTCGCCTGTAGCTTCTCGCAATAAAAAGACTGTCGTTTTATGTCTGAGAAAAGGTCCAATACGGTTTTGATTCCCAAAGGGATTGTTTACTCCCCCAAAACCGTTCTGTTGTTGAGCTATTGGGACAAAGGATCGATCTAAAAAATTAACCGTTTGATTCATTAAAGTTTTAGTTTCTGTTGATTTTATTTGGAAAAACAGCTTGAAGACTGTTTCTTTTGTTCTATCTGCGCTTGAAATCCAAGGAAACCTGCCACAAGTTGTGAAAAACAAACTTACCTAAATGAAATGTAGTTGACGTCCTCTTATTACTGTGTAGCAGCCTGCACTGACGAAAAATGTTGAGTGAAGTATTTGTAATCTACTTTGTTTAGTTATATCTGTATGGTTCATCTTTTTATGTATGTGAAAGGATATTGGCTTCCTGAAGGACAATTTCTTTTAAAGATAACGGAAACTCGGGAAAATACTCATTTATCTTTTAGGCTAATTAGGTTTGAAAATATTCTTTGTTAACTCACAAATAACTTTTTCGATAAAGGGTTACTTTCGTTGTTTGTATCAGTTTGTTTCAAATCATTAGCTAATATTTGCTGGTCTATCACAGAGGCCATAAATCAAGTAGAGCTATTATAAAGCTAATGAAGGAAATCAATTATTACAGTAACAATGATATATTTTAGAAAAAAAGATATGGCATTACTAGACAACGGAGAAGCTTAAACGCCGAGAGACAATTGTTGAAGGTATTTCGGCAAATTTAAGGTAATTGGTTGATTTCAATTGTGTTCCATTGGTGCTTTGTAAACGTCGTTTTCTGTGACAAAATTACGACCATGTTCTAAGAAATTTTGCTTCTGGTTTAAAATACCTAGTGTAGCCCCTTTAAACATGAGAACTGAAGAAATTTGAATGTTTTTGGACATTTCCTGAGAAGAATGATTTTTAGTACATTTTTAGTACGACGATTTGAGCTCAAGATTCGACTTTGCGGCACTTTTACTTTTAGGTATCAGACAACTTTTAAATATTACTTGCTACATTTAAGAAAAAATATAGGTAATAATTAAATCTTTCCGTTTAGCGGAAAGGCAAAGAAATAATTTTGACGATAAAATCTACCGTTCTCCTCAACTAAAATCTGAAATGGTTAGGTATTCTCACCCAGTTTTGTTTTGCTTTGATTCATGTCCGGTGAATTTTGATAAATACTTGGTTCACCGAAGACGAAAAGTGCTGTTATCAAAATGGGTCATAAATCTTTTCTTTTACCTAACCGGCAAGCGTTTGTTTCGTTTGCGGCGCTTTATTTTTTATTTTATAAACATTTCATGGAATGTATCCTAACTGTCTTAGTATTATTTTGTTTAGTCATATTGCGTTATATTAAATGCGTGAGAAGTGATTCCTAAGTTGCTTTCAAGTTCTGTAAGTAAGTAGAAATATTGACAAACTTCCGTTGCAAATACGCAGTTGCTATCACTTACTTGAATTATGCCCTAGGGAGTAAAGAAATATATAGTTCCTCGTGTCCTGCTGCCTTCGGCTTTTGAAAAGTTAAAAAGATTGGCAATTGAAAACGTATATGTACAGTGAAAATACGTACTAAATATATTAAGCAGACACCCACAGAAGCCTCGATAGTTTTCCGCTAAACACCGATTGTTTTTACAGATAATATGTTAGGAAACCTTCAATGCGTTTTCCAACGCGTGATGGGCTGTAAGTAAGAACTCACGAATCTTTGAAACGCTGCTAGTCTTACCTTATTTCAATACGATTCTAAAGCGCGTTCCTACTTTCACTGATCATTGAGTGAACAGTTAATATTCGCTTTGTATCTGTGGTTCATCTTGCTAATAGTCTAGAGCAGAGATATTGGCTTGCTAAAACTGTTAACTTCAAATTAAAGAGCAATTAATGATTCCCGAAGCAAAAGGAATGGTGACATACCAGCTGCAATACATTATCCGGGGCTAAAACAGATCATAAATTTATTAAATCGTCTCGATAGCGAACATCTGTATTTCGGTGCTAGAGGAGACAAAAATATAAATCTTCTGAGTGTATTTTATAAACTAATAGTTACTGCGGAGTCTCCATGAACTAAATGCTCGTCTCTTTTATTGTGAGGTTATTAATAGTTACTTCACCGACTACACGTGTAAATAATTGAGATTGGCCCAGTTTCCGTCTTGTCGCAACAAGATGAAATTTGTTACAAAATTCTGTTACAAAAGCAAAGAAGACGTTAATTTTTCATTTTTCCGTTATAAATTTCATATCAGAATGGCGTTCCCCCTGATACAATTAGCTAATTACATTTTATTGTTTTCAAGTTATGAGTAATCAATAAATCACTGTCCTTAACCGAGAAAACTTCTTCTCTTTAAAAAATGAATTTGCTGGTTTTCTTTAATTTAGTTAATGATCTGGCAACTGATCTCGCTGGTTTCACGAGCCGTCGTTTGTGTTTGCCATTTATTTGTCGTTATTTTTTGTTGTTGTCACCTTTCTTTGCCTTTTTTAGTCAGCCGTTCTGAAATAAAGCAATAGAAGCTTTTTGGACATTTGATAATGCAAGAAGATAAAAATGCGTTGATTTTATTTTATTAAATTAAAAGTCAACTAAAACATGTACTTTACTTAAATGTGAGAGCAAGATCTGACATACACTTCCCACAATTGAACTGTAAACAAATCATCGTTTTTTGGGTGTTTGTTTTTGTTTTTTTAATTTTAAGCCATTCCTAAGTGACTTACAAGTGCTCTCATTTACTACAGGGAAACTGACAAACATTAACATCGCAGATACGCACTAGCTATCACTTACTGCGGTATCCCCTAGGTAGTAAAGATAATATGTAGTTCATCGTCTTCTTCAGCATTTGAAAAAGTTGAAAAAGATTTGCAACTGAAAAGATAATTTAAAATCTGAAATACACCCCTCACAATGAAACTGTAAACAAGTCATCGTTTTGTAAAAAGAAAGTTTATTTTTATTATTAAATTTTAAATTTTATTCTTCTTCGTGTTTCAAATCTACTGATAACATAACTTGACAACTTGAGAACGTTTTAACCTATTATTCGTCTTGATGTACTTCCATCGCTTGCATCACTCCTCCCTCCTCTTCTTTATATAAACTGCAATACAAACGAATCATTGAAACGTTAACCCTTTCACTGCCAAATTTAGCTAAAAGTAAATTTCGATCAAATTTCCAAATTTCAGTTTGTGAAATTTTGAAAAAAAAAATAGCACAATGTGAAAGTATAGGCAGAGAGCTTTTATTTGAATGGTGACATCATAGGATTTCGTCCACAGACTCAAAAGTGAGAGTCACCTTACGAAACTCCATCAAGCACTCTGGCAGTGAAAGGGTTAAAGGGACAGGTTCGCGGTTCAGCGCATGCTCGTCAATCAAAATGCTATTTTTCTGCCGGGACATGCTGTATTGTCTTTGAAAGCAATATCATCATGCCATAATGTTGTCAAAGAACTAATCTGCACATTCCCCTGACAGTCACTTGATCAACTTAGGTGCAAATAGCTGTAAATTAATCAACCATGGAATAAACCCTCGGGTCAACAATAAATTCAACGTTGGTAGTGTTGGCATAATCCACTAATTTTACTGTTACTCTGAAGTACACTTCTACTTTGAAATACACTCTGAGATCGCTGAGATACATGTTAGTGGGGTTAATAACCGATAAAATTAAAAATAACTTGGAACAACGTAATATAATTTATGAGCATGTGCTGAACCGTGAACCTGTCCCTTTAAGGGGCTATCAAGGATTTTACTGTTTTAGATCGCTTCTGTGTTAACCCTTTAAGCCCAAAGATCCACATACAAATTCTCTAGAATTACCTCCATACATTTCATTTAAGAATAGTTGAGAGGATTTCTGTTTAAGGTCAAAGCATTCTCCCTTCGGTAATCAATTTAGTAATTCTCATAACCTTTACTCTTGATGATCAGATGATGTTGTTGGGAGAAAACTGATGTTGATCACTAATGGGACCTAAAGGGTCAAAGTCATTCCTTAGTGCCTTTACCCATGCCGTTCACAAAATTCTCCTGTAGAGTTGCAAAAAAGACAACGAACAAATTTCATCAGGGAGAACTAGCCATGATAATTTTTCTGATGATTTTTACAGGCATAGCATTAAAACATGAAAAAGTTGGCCCAACCTTTTCAAGTTTTAATCCATGTCCATCCTTACCATCCGGTGGAACAGACAACATGACACAGATTCGATGCCTAAATATAGCCTTAAATAAAAAAAACCTAGACCATTACTTTTGTTGTACTACTTCATGAGAAATTCTGCAATTTGATTGGCTTAGAGCAGTGGTACTTCAGCTTAATTTGAAATACCTACATGTGAAAATTACAAACCTTTTGAGGGCAGTAGTATAAACAAATAATAGCATGATTTGTACGTGATATTTGGCATAAATACCACTAGCGATATTTCAAAATTGTCTCAAATTTCACTCGCCTAACGGCTCGTGAAATTACGTATAAGAATTTCGAAATATCACTCATGGTATTTATGCCAAATATCACTACAAATCATACTATTACCTATACTTATCCTATTGATGCGAAAAACGTTTTTTTTTTATAGTATTAGTATAACTGCCTCATGGTAATGGTGTCTAATTAGACTGCGTTACGATATTTTTTTTCCGCTAGATTTTTCAGTAATCTTTCCCTCCTGTATTGTCATGATCTATCATCCTCAGCTATCTGGATTTTTCTTTCTATCGCGTTTATAAGCCATGGATACTCCGAAATGTATGGCCGTAATATTCTCCTTGATGCTTAGTGGAAGGGGGCGAGTAGCGTGTGTGAATGAACCACTAAGGTGGTAGAGACGCTTGCGCGAGGGGCGAATTTGTAAATAGACACTCGCGCGCACGCCCCCTCCCACTCTCCTCACTCTCCCCAGGCTCCCTCGTATAACCAACGCTCTTGTCAGTGTTTTATCTGCCATTCATAACTTTCACATAGACCACAATGCACCTTGGGAGGGGGGTAAACAAGGTGCATTCTGGTCTATATGAAATTGGTGAATTTTGAGGTCGCGCAGGAGACTAGGTCTGTCTTGAGTCGAATTGCATCATGGGACTCTTAATGGGGACGCAATTGGATCCAGTGTCCTGCGCATTACCTCAAAATGAGCAATATTTCCAATGTGTTTGCTAATCTATAACCATCTGTACCTTTGTAATAGCAGTGTGGACCTGAACATTCAACCGCAGTAGGAAACTGGCGTCGTTCTTCCATGGCACGATGAAATTTTTCGATCCGGTCTCTCCCGGCCCGAAGTATTGCGTCACAGTGATCGAAAAAAAGACCAGCGACCATGAAAGTCACTAAAACGGTAATTATTGCTCTCTTCATTGTGAAAGTTGACGTCTTTTTTTCAGATCTGTAAGAGGTAAAAATGTATGTCACTATTTTCATTGATATGCTTGCGCGCTGCGTAAATCCCTACGTTTTCCGTCAAGGGACCTTGGTATCATTCCTGGGTATTGAGCTTACTCTTAAAATGCCTTGCCGTCTTCAGTGCTATAATCCCCCACTTATAAGCTCCCTCCCTCCATTCCCTCCTTCCCTCAGTTATAGGCCCATCTACCTGTGAACAAAAAAAATACGATCCGATAAAATGCGTCCCCTGGATATGCCCCCCCCCCCCCGCCCTCGCCGCACCAAATGTTTTTAAACGAAGTCGATTTATTATGACGTTGTGAAGCTTTTAAAATAAAAAAAATAACAGTAAATGTAAAAAGGATTTTGACTAGGGCCGCTAATTTTCAAATTTCATTTAAAACTCCGTCAATCATAATTACGATCACAAGCAACGAACCTTGAAACACAGAAACACACAAAACGGATCGAAATCCACCAATCACAAATCACAAACCTTGACCTTTTGAACCCGTTAAAGTAAAGTTTTGTTTCCTAAGTGGTCCGTTAAGATGATTGACGGTGGCGAAAAACGCAATCGTCAGTTGGGTTTTGAACTCCAGAATTCGCGTGTTTGTGAAAAGCGCAGTAAGAGGGTAAAATTCAAACAATAACTATAACACGTCTTAACAAACGCGTTTGAGGTTCGGACATTTGCCAATTCTAGTTACAGTTTTGAACATGTTACATAATTTCAGCAGACAAAGAAGATGGTAAATCGGTAGCCATCTTAATCTTTCAAATATTTCAACCGATCAATCAAGGATTTCTCAAGAGTGCAGGTCCCCACAGTCTAACTTCTCTCGCGCCCTTTTTGTATTTTCCTAGTCATTTACCCACGAAGCACGTAGGAGTTCTTAGGAAACTCCCTTGAACGCGTCCGTACGTTCCAGATCGAATTGGAATTTGGAAGTGTTGTTTTTGAGGAGAGGGTCCAAAAACCAGAGTACCTGGAAAAACCTCTCGGAGAAGAGAACCAACAACAAACTCAACCCACTATGGCGTCGACGGGGGGATTTCAACCCGGGTCACATTGGTGGGAGGCCAGCATGGCTCTCACCACTGCGCCAACCTTGCCCCATTTGATTTCTAAGGCATTACGTGGCATTTATTTGAGCTTTACCCGAGGCACCTATTTTTTTTTTTCCAAAGTACTAAGTCTGGTGGATCTGTATATTTTGTTGCATTTAGTGGGGTTTTGCTTCTTGGCACCCTCTTTATTCACTCACCACTGTCTGGGATCCAGAACTCTACATGGACTGTCAACTTATATCTGCTATTACATTATGTATATTGTGCGTAATAGCGCACTTCACCACATTATATGAACATTGTTGCCTGAGTACACGAATTGATATTTGCATTTGAAGGTCGCAGACCAACATTTTCGATCTTTTGTGTGATAATTGTTCGTATTACAAGCCTAGAAAACTCTGTTAAGGGGACACCTTGATAATCCTTTAATTATAGGGACGACTTAGGTACCTCAAAATTAAAAGGAAAAGCATTCGACCAAACAGTGAAGTTAAAAAATTCTTCTTTTCTCACCTTTTAAGAGATCTTTCTTCTTTGAACAGTTGACTTTGTATTCTGCAATGTGCTAACGAGCAAAACACAGCTTAATTTATATCCAACGAATTAGGAATTAGTGATTAAAACGGATACAAAATAAGATAAGGAAAACAAAAGCTTCGAAGGATGTGCTCGAGCTCTATAAAGAGTAGAATTTCAGTCACTTTAGCTGGATTTTGCTTTCGCATTTTCGAATTTATTACAGAAAATTTCACAATCAAAAATTGGTTGATTATTTGAAAAAGTTTCAATCACATCACCTTTGGATGTGAATTCACAAAATACTGAAGTGGAAAACGAAAAAGAATTGCGATATCCTCAGATTTCCTCTTTCCGTTTTTAGAATCAACGCCTTTTTATTTTCTTTTTTTAAATCCAAAAAGATAATATATCTGATCGTTTTGCTCTTCATATGAGAAGCAAGAAAGGGTTTTCTGCTTACAGTTCACGCTTGTGAGCTTTCTTTATCACATGAAAGTGAATTTCGACACATACTCCATTAAAGGTTTAACGAAGCTTATTATTTAAAACCGAGGGAAGCATATAGATTATATAAACGGAAAAAGGGAAATGTGAATATGTGGCAATTTTTATCCCATGAAGGGTAGAATTCTGCATGTCAGCAAGCATTTTTCGCAGGTGAAATTTCTTAGCAAATAAAATTTAGAATGAATTAGAAAAAAATAAACAGAAAAAGCAGTTTAGATGCTACTTTTTGCAAAGTTTGTAAATCGAATCGTTTTTCTTGAAAGATTTTTTTCTGTATGTTATATGTGTAATTTTTTAATCTGCTTTTACCATTGTAAGCGCCAGAAATCTTTTGCCTTTCATTTTTTAACTTTTGTGTGCAAGCCTTTTCTTGGCTCGTCCGTGTGTTTTGTCTTGATTTTCGCTGTCGTCTTGTGAGTGTTTTGCTTGTTTTATTGGCATTTTCAGTTTGCCTGTTTGCTTTCATTCAGTTTTGTAAGTTATTTTATATTGACTTTGTATTTGTCAGTTGCTATTTTTCAGCACCTCTTCGCTTTGTTTCTGCTGGCCGATTTCAGTTGTAGAAAGTCTAGAAATGAAGCTGTTTGTTTGGAAAATTAAACCCGTAAAGGCTGCAACTATAATCATTAATTAGGAATTCGTTAGCAATTTAAATATTTTAATATTTAAATTGTCCGAAAGTAGTTTTGCTCGATAGTACATTATAGACTACACAACCCTTCAACGAAAAACAAATGTTTTCGTAAAAAGGTAGGGATAAAACAGAAGTATCTTAGATTTGACTTCGATTGATGGTCAGCCAAAACAGAACTTCCATTTGTTCTGCCTTAACTTCACCATGTCTTTCTCAGAAGAAGAAAGTGACTTGTTGAAAGTCTTGCTGAGATTTGAAAAGAGGGGATTTGAGGCAGATAGATAGCGGTAGCAGTGCTATAGTTTCAAGGAACAACATAAAGGTTTTTAACATTTATCTTCAGTCTTTTTCTGAAAAAAATAAATAAAATGAAACGGACAGAGGCAACTGTTTACTTATAACTATCATCAAGGTTGGAGTTATAGTTACAAATTTAAAAAGAATGTCTCATAAAAAATATAATAATAATAATAATAATAACAATAGTAATCGTTAGTAGTAATATTAGTAACATAACTGAGTTTTCTGTAAGTAAAACCGCTAATTCGTTAACAAACGCTTCCTAATTATTGAGGCATTGGAGGAGAGAAATCGTATTTCATTGTATAAGGGAAGTATTAATAGTAAATTGCATGTTCGTTGGCTCAGGAAATTAACTGGCAAGATTCATGCAAATGATATAACACATTGATAACGATAAGATTTATATTTTACAGTCATTTAACATTAATGCGTCAAAAACAGCTGTTAATTTCAGCCAACGTAAAACTTTCAGGCAATTATTTTTCTTTTCCTTAGAAGTGTAAAGAAAGAGTTCAGAGTTTCTAACCTTCAGCTTTCGTGAATTTGAAAAAAAGTCTGACATATCACATCAAGTCAGTAACTTGTCAGCTTTCTAAATCAAAACTTTATCCGGTAAAATTAAGAACAAAACAAGAGAATTGTGAAGAAATTGATATTTCTTAGCTCTCATGTATAAGTTAGAAACGTCGTCGACGGTTTCAAATTAAAAGACTTAACTCTTAAGAAGTTTAATAAAACTGCACTAAGGGCTGTGATCTGGTCGCGCATTTGAATAAAATTAGTCGGTAAAATTGATCATCAGTCTCCGAAACGTTTTCGCTAAGTAAGTACACCCCGATTGCCTGAAACACTGTGTAATGTTCATTTAGTATTTAGGCGGTCTCGCTGAGAAAGTCTTATCGCTAAAAATTACTCTCGGCAAGCTTTCTCTGGTTGCTAATCACTTTAATTTATTATGTCTTTAGATGAGGAGGAAATTGCGACGTCTGAAATGATTTATAGCTTACATTAACAATAGAGCAAACTCACGGTGACCACAAAGAAGATAATCTGTTTACCTGTCTTCGTTTCCCTCCAACTGCATAAATGGGTGAATTGAGTTCCTGAGAGTAATTTAATTAATGGCACTGAGTTATTTGACAAATATCCACATCTTGCTGAGATTGAAGAGAGCTAAAAAAAAAAATTTATTGTGGCTGCAATTCCTTGCGAGCATTCGCTTTTGCTTCGAAATTGGTATAAATAGTATAAATGAATGGTAAAAGGTATAAATGAAGAGCAGTGGCATTAAAATCCGCTTCCAAGCCCAGTGTAATATCGCGTTCCGCCATAAGCTGAACAAAGCTTAAAGATTTTCATCTGCGGAACGAGCAGTATGGACCGACTTCATCTGCGATAACAGCACGAAAACTAGCTTCAATAAGTGAAACATTATGTCTCTACCAAGGCATTTAGTTTTATATCATATAAAACAACCTATACCTGCATAGTGCTGGAGAAAAGGTTCAACAAAATAAGCGAGAGGGAAAAAAACCTCCGATTTGTACTATTTCTGTGACTTTTTAAAAAGCAGAATGCAATAGCTAATGATTATCTGTTATTACATTCCTAGACTTTCACTCAACTAAACAGGGACTGCCACTGGTTGATTCTTGGTCACGTGGCCTTGACTAAAATCAAATGTATTCTGATCGTGATACAGCAAGCAATGTACACCGCTCGGGCGCCTGAACGAATTTTCCCTCGTAATACGTCTTGAACGACGCACTACGAAAGGTATTTTGTCTGGGCGCATAATGCGTCTTGTGTTCGTCTTTATACCTGACACGCAGAACCAGACGAACTACAAAACATTTGCCCAAGTTCGTCCAGACGGATAATGCATCCTTTGTATAAAAACAGCCAATTACCCTCGGAATTACCTGATTGAGCGAAAATTTGGTTAGGAAGGAAGGGGTTAATATGAGCCCTATTGGGAACCCTTGAAAACTAGGGAAGCGAAGGAAGGAAAACGAGCATAATACATATGATGGCGACTCAGCGACTCAATATATTTTATTCTGCTTTTTTCTCTATATTACAAGTGTATCAGAGTTTTAGCTCCACTAATTGACAGTTGTACCATACTATTGAGTTGACCACACCTACGAATGATTTTCAAATATGTGTAACATTGTGTTCCGATCTTCAAATTCTTTACTCTTCGGATCTTTCGATCTTGTCTGAAAAGAAAGCGAAATAAAAAGTGTTTCTTTTTTGACAAACTTATATACGGTAAATTCCCCCAAGCTTTAACGATCTCGACCCGGTTTCTGTGGAGCGAGTTCACAAAGAATAGTAAGAGTAAAAAATTGGTTTCTCGGGCCTCCGGAAAATTGGAACTACTTTAATTGTTTTTTATCAGGAGATTCGAGAAGTCGGGATTCTACCGGTATCTCGGTCTCTTAGATAGGTCTTCGTCTAAGCCTGGCGTTTCCCAAGAACCACTCTGGAGCATTGCTGCTCTCCCCTAAATTCTCCTGGGAAGAATGCAGATTTATCAAAGAGTTAAAGTTTCTTTTGAAATTCTTTATCGTCGTTGGGTGAGAGAGTAGTCCCACTCCGTTAAAAAGTTATTCCCGATATTTTAACTATCTGAACTCGTTCAATATTCATACAACTGGGCTAGGAAAAAAGTTCAGTCAAGGGTTTGAATGAGATGATAACCTAGAGACGAGAAGGTGAACCATCGACTTTTCTCCTGTCATGTTCTACGTATTGTTCTTTTATGTCCTATCATGTCCTTAACGTAACGCTCTGTCGCTAAGGACAAAGCAAGCTGTCCGTAATAAGGAGGTGCGCGGAAAGTATCAAAGTCTAATACACTAAAAACCCGCGACTAAGAACCTGCATTTTTCCAAGTTAGCCTAAACAGGTTCTTACATACATGACATACATGGTAATTAGCACAAATTGAGGCTATTTAGGTTCTTAAATAGGTTCTTATTTTGTGAAGAAAAAATACATTGCAGCTAAGAGTATTTAGTGGTATTCAGCTCATTCCTTAGGTAAAGCCTGACTATAGCATTACAATTGCAGTGGGAATGATAAGGCAACTATGTCTCAAAAGAGGACCCTGAATGTCAGGAGTTATCTTGTTTGCCCAAATGTGCAGAATTTTTTATACAGATTTTAGAAAAATAAGAACCTGTTTTAAATCATAGGCTAAAAAGGTTATTGTATGGAGGGGGCCTAACTGGCAAATTTTAACCTTACCGGTCCTTAGTCGCGGGTTTTACTGTATCTAACTTTTAAAAGCGTTCTTACTTCTCCTGTAGTAAACTTCCATAGGTTGGTTCATTTCCGCCTCCTGCTGTTTGTATGAGTTCAGCCCACGTTGAAACTTCTCGATCCGGTCCCTCCCGGCCCGTAGCAGAGCGTTGCTTTGCTCTACAAATACACCAGCTATTATTGCCACCACTAGAACTGTCAGAAGTGCTTTGTTCATGTTGAGGGACTGTCTGTGAGGTCAAATCTGAAAAACGAGAAATTTTGAAGGTAAAGCATTTTTAGCAATGGCGAGTATTGAGCTTTGGCTTTTTAATTTATGGGCAAACTAATAACCCAATCAGTTTTTCGGCCGTATCGGACTCGTTATCAGTTAATACCAGAAACTGTTTTTCGTTTAGGTCATATTCTCAATGAAGAGATTTAGGAGAAATTATGAGTGAGATATTTTCCGGCTTTGTATGTAAAATTTATGGACGATTACGTAGAAACATATAAGTCATGATAAACAGAGGGCCCAGGCCGTCAGGTACATTGTGTTTGCAACCAAGAAGGGTGCAAAAAAGGTTTATCGAGCTAATGAATAAAACACGAAACATACCGAAAACGTGAGAGGCAACTATAATAGGTTATGAAAACGTTTCTGTCTTTTCAAGAAGAAGAACCAAAAGCGTTATATTCAAAGATAATTTAGCTACGGAAAAACAAATTTCAGACACAAAGAGTGACAAACACTTTGTTCATTTGTTCGAAAAGTAAAAACTAAAAATACCTCCTCGATGATATATAATTTAAAAAGGCTGAAATTAGGGATGTAAAGTTATTGAGACTAGACTTACCCTGTGGTAGAACTGTATTCGTCAAGCAACTTGGTTAAGTGTGGAACTGAATTAAGAGTCTTTATTATATAGCATGCTGCGGATACACCCCTATCGATGAAACAAAACCGATGCGTGAAGCTTATTGATAAGATAAGCAGATATTACGCAGCGAATTTCCGTAAACACGCGAGGAAGTAGGTAAATTCTTTTGCACATTAATGGCGCCACGCTGCTGAAGACGCTCTTGAGTATTTTAGCCTTGATTTATTTCCATTTATTCAACTTCTTTGAGTAGTTTTAATTGTTTAATTCATTAAGCTTTTAACTGTTGTGCCCTGATTCTTTAGTCATGTAATGTGCAAGAGTCTAGCCTTCAGTGACTTTATAAAGGAGATAGTTTCGAAAAAAGCTGTATGCTATGTAACTGCATTAACGGAGGAGTATTAAAACACCATTTTCTCTTTTTTTAAAGTCAATTTTTTGTCTTTTCACCGTAAAAAGAATGGAAATACGAGTTCCATTAGCGCCAGAATCCCATGTATTAGATCGAATTGACCGAGCTCCATGATTAAGCCCTTACTAGACTTGAACAGTTGTGTATTAAGGTAATCTCTGTTCTTATAGAATAAAGCCATTCTTTACGGCTAGAACGAAGGCTAACAACGAAGAAAGTACACTTGATCTATGCATAGACCAAACTGACCGAACTCCGTGTTTTAAAGGACAGCTCTTTCACGTTTTTGTACCGTCTTTTCCCAAAATGAAACAGTTTATGAATATGATTGCAAATTTTACGGTAACTCAGTTGCTAGAACGAAGTCTAACAACGAAAAGAGGAGGCTGTGAGAGACCTACAGCTGTCTCCTTTTTTTTACCTAATTACAACAGAAGAAACAAAGATGATAGTTAAAATCTTTGAAAGAAATCTCTCTGTACGAAATAGAAACTCGCCAGGAAGTAAGATTAGTATCACTAAATAACAGAAAGCAAAACTTAAGTCAACCTTTCAAGCGTAAGGCCAATAGTGAAAGGATCTCGTTTTCAACAAATCTTTTAGTTAGTCGTTTTGACACACAAAAAACTCTTTTTCTTTTCTTTTCTTTTCATTTATTCGCTCCCTCTGTGATGACCGATCAAGCTACTCTTTATTGAGGATAATCTGAAAATAATCGAAAACTTTGTGTGCTAATCAATATTTAATATTAACTTCGTTCATCTCTTTGATAAAATCTTCCTTGAATTTTCTTCAGATAGCAGTGTGTTCGCTAAATTTGTTCGCTTTACGCGGCCAAGGATATTTACTTTTTGTACTCAATCATAAGAAGTCGACAGCATCGGAAGTGGAAAAAAATTTGCAAGTTTTGAAACATTGAAGATAATTCAAAACAAAATTTTGGACAGATGATATCGGCGGGGGATTTTTAAAAGTTCTGTTAATAAAGTTCTAATTACAGTCTTTCTTTTGTTATCATCATTTAGCAATTTACAGAAAGATAAAAATGAAGTTGACACCAAGCATTGCTTACTTTGCACAATTTAATAACCTGTTTTTGAAAAAGTCAGATTATTCTCGCTGAAATTCGCGAAACAGTGTCCCTGAGACCGCATAAGAGATATGTAATATCTAAATTAAGTATTCCGAAGTTTTGCATTCAGGTGAAACTTCAGTCTTTGACATTTGCTCGCGAGTAATGTATTTTTTTTCCTTTCTTCCTCGGCTTTTATAGTAAATTTCTATCTCCCAAAATGCAGCTGAGCAGTATAAACAAACTCCGTACTAGTAACGAGCTCTGTATTGTGGCATAGGCTGTTTACGATTTACATGGGCAAACCGGTCGGTGAACGGTTTGGGTGGTAAGCAAAATTTAGGACTCGTTACTTGCGTCCCGGAATCGCGTTTACCATTTGTACAAACCCCGTTCCATTTACTAAAAAACGGCCGCGAAAGCCTGAAACAAGTATCAAAGATGGCTTTATTGAAGAAATGGAACACGAATTTCCGTTTGGAACATTCCGTTAACAGGACTACCTTTTCAGATGTTCCGTGGCTCCCGGGAATTTTCTGCTGGAACGACCAAAACATTCGTGTTCCATCAGCTTTTTTTTAAATGGCAAACAACTATCAAGATTGATCCCAACTATCTCTATTGAAGATAATATGTAGTCAGATACGTTTGAATATAAATCAAAACAATTAATCTTCAGGTCTCTTCAAAGTATGACCTTAAAATAACATTTAGTTGAGCAATATTTTCGTGTGGTACTGCTTAACTGCGTAGTATACTGAAACGGATCTGACTTTAATTGAGCTTGCCTATTAAAATGGCTTCTCAGGTTACTGCTGTGAAAATTCATATTAACGGGGATTAAGGGGGCTTTGTGTTGTCCGCTTCGAAAATTAGGGCTTGTACGAGGTAGAGGGGTAAATTTAAGCCATGCACGGATAAGTGCTAAAAATGCTCTTTTTGCTTTAAATAATCTTAGATTACTCGAAAATCACTATATAAAAAAAACTAAACAAAGGAGATGTCATGGGTGAATTCCTGAATAACTACGTTTTGAAATCAATAGAGGATAACTGTCGGTGTGATGTCTTAGCGATTTTTACCGACCTAATATATGTAGATGTAGATGAAGATAAACCGTTTGGACCTAAATTGGTCAAAAATGAAGAAACACGCCCAAACAATAATTTGATCTCTCTTTATTTCTTTATTTATTTCTTTTCTTTATTTTTATCTTACGTTCCTGAAAATTTTGTGTTAAAATTCTCCATCTTGACTCACTACTTTCCCGACTCTCAGTAGGTTTGAAGGATAAGTTGGGGTGACAGAATGAAAATTTGTGATAAGTTGTATATTATTTTATGTATTGAACGACATGGATCGTATTTCTCTTTTTGGGTTCGATAATATTTCGTGTTCTTTCGGAAAAGAGTAGTGACATGTTTCTAGAATTGTCAGACTGTTGTCATTTTTAGGTGTTAGTCCCCTCAATAAATGTTCTGTTTCACAGGGTAATTAAAAAAATGTCGTCCTCAGTGGCCTACTTAATTTAAGACTCCATATAACCATTAATTTACCACGATACACACGAGTATCCTTCAGTCAGGATGTAGCTTTTTATCAATCTGCTTTTTATGTGAAGTTTGAAAGCACGAATCAAGCAGAAAAGGAAAATTCCTATAAGTAATAAATATATGGATTTTATTTTCTTTTTTTAAAATAACTTTGCTCCAAATTTGCACCGATTTGTTTTCCTAAAAACTGAGCAACATGTAAGAGTGATCAAAGATTTGCGTGCGTGTTGTTTCGGTCTAAGATCATTGCATAATCATCCTTTATATAACGTCAGTTGCTTGCTATCAGTTAAGTTTCGTGATTATTCACCCAAGATCTTGTCGGCTTATATAGTGGTATTGTTATATTACGTTCTTAGCGAATATACTAAGCCCAAGCTCGTTTAGGTTTAGCACGCGAATCACCCGGGGGGGGGGAGGGGGTGGTAAAAAAAAAGTCTCATACAGGGAGACTCCGAACTGAAGTCCAACTCCTTATACCCTTTTATATACCAATATAAGAACGTTTGCTTGACAGACAGAACGTTTGCTTGACTTTTTCACATCCATACAATGCATCTGTTAGCCCATTTTATGACTTTTTACCGATCCAAATACCTAGCTCCCTACAATTTCATATACTTTGACAAGTGAAATCCCTACCCTTTGATATACCGGTACCTGATCCCCAGGGGGTGAATGATCAGTCGCCCCTCGCCGCTTGAGATGTCTCGGCGCGATTAATTTTGCTTTTGAGTTGATGATCGTTGGTGAAATTAACGCGCGGATTTCTTAATCTTATCTTCTTTATAAAAGGAGAATTCGTTTAAGATCGAGGCAGGAATAAAGCAACAATGTTTCTGACCTACTATGGTTTATGGCGAGACCAAAACATTTACCATAAAGCAACACAAACTCGAGAAACTTTATGAGAGATTTATCATTCTTTACAAAGCGGTCAAATCAGCAGCTTTTAGCATTTATTTGATTTTTTGGTCTTTTTACCACATTACTGCGAATATCAAAATAAATTTTGGTATTATAATGGGACCTTTTCAGAAAGACTCAGTTGGGACTCAAACTGGTTTTTATGGATCACGAAATTAAATATCCTAGTATATTCCGCCTTATAATTTTATCAGATTTGTTTCGAATGAAGGCAACTCGTTATCGGGGGTGATTCATGAAATTCAAAACAAAACAATTTCATAACTCCAAAAAGATACATCGTGCATGACTTAAGCGGAGCTTCCGTGACATATAAGGTTGTGATAACTGTCCTGCGATTAAGAATCATTTTTTTTCTGGTCAAGAAGAAACGTCATATTCTCTTGATGATGTTTAAATGAAAATGTCATGAATGTGCTTAATCCTTCCGAAAGGTTTAAAGAGAACATACAATATCGCGTACACCGCTTTCCAGGAGCATGTGGCGTAAAAATAATTCCTTCATGTGCACAACGAGCGTTATCTTTTCATCTATGTTTTTAACTAATGTTGTGAAATTTGAGCATTTCTATCTCAAAAAAGTAAGAAAAAAACACAAACAAGAATATTTGGAGGTCAAAGTTGAAATCTACCTCAAAACCTGGGTCGAAATTCGTATACCTAAAGAAGTTAAATAATCTAGGAATTTCTTGAATCTCTGAATAAAACATAAAGTGAATATTAACTATCTGTTAAATGTGTCTTAACTTTTTTATGTTCATGCTGAAACAAATGACAGTTTTCATCTTCCCTTTAGATCCCAAAACACTGGTAAGATACTTAGATTTATTCATCTGAGATAGTAGCTCATTAGAAAATCCCAACAAGGATTTTTGAAGCTAAAAAAGTGAGCGGAAATGTACATTTGCTTGTTTATTAATATTCTTATCAATGATACAAACCACGCGTCCCCACATTTCATATGATGTTTAATGTTTCCAACCGTCGTCTCCGGCTAATCGCAGATCTCCGAACCAAGCAGGATTTGACAACTGGTAAGTTACGTCGGAACAAAAATGTCATCTTCAAACATTTTCAAAAACAAAACAAGTTGACATTACTCATATGTCACCTGCCTACGGCTACAGTCATACAAAGCTTGTCTCATTATGCTGCTGTTTGAAATTTACTATGTTTTCCGGTTTTCTTACGATATGTCCATATAAGTCACACTAACGAAGCAACAAAACATATCAAACCTGAACTTAAGCTAATTGTGATCACCATAACTTTTATTTCAGTAGTTAGACTTTTGCACATTAATCTAGCATTTTTCGAACATTTTAGTATTTGATACTACCAAAGGTTAGAACTAGTATGGCCAAAAATGCTTCAAGTTTTCAGCAGCTGGGAGCTGGAAGGAATTCCCATAAGACATGAAAGACTGAGGCCCAGTCGATCAGTACATTTTCGCTGAAACTTAAAACGTACCTTTCCCGACCATAATCTTTAATTTGTAACTATTGTTTGAAAGTAGGACTTTCTAGAATTTTGTATATTTAATTTTTGTTTAATTTTTTTATGTTTAATTTTTGGTCAAGGGCCACGCGTATATCATCTGTAGGTATCAAGTGAAACTCTCATTAAACAAAAAGTATCTATCTATTTAAAGCAAAGACATTAAGCTTTATTTGAATGTTATAGTGGATTTTTCCCTGAATCATTTTCAGAGAAAATGAAGATTAATATTTTTTCAAGAGAAATCGCATGCTTAAAGTGTAAATTTTAAAGAAAAAAACAAAATGGCACTCTAATACAGTCTTTTAGAGGATTATCTTTGGCTGTATTTAAAACATTACCTTGAATATGTTGTTATATGTTTAAATTTTTGTTAGCGTTAAAATTAATGAAAATGCCTCTCTGTATGATGTGCATTTTCAAGCTTTTAGTGGCTTTGTCAGGGGGAGACCGAGCATTTTAGTGTGGAAAAATGGAGCATTAAAGTGGAGCGTATTTGTGGGGAAATAAAAGTATAATATACAGAAGCCCATAACATGCAGTGACGTGCTCTAATTTTAGCAATAAGGCTGATTAAGATCACAACTTGGCCTTCGCAACGTCACAAAGTCAATTTTAGCGCTAAAGAAATGCTAAGCTGCCGAAACCTCAATTGCTTGATCTGCGAAATGATAACTTTTTTTATCAAGAACACGAAACCAAAGTCAATAAATGTTAGCTTGGAGTTGGAAGATTTCAGCACTACCCACCGTTTACTGATAAAGCGTTTATTTCCAGGCATGATAAACTACCTTATCTGTGCTTGGTGTGAACTAAAATCTTATGATAGTTGAACACTCAGCCTTGCGTATTCTGCAAAAACGTTTTCAGTTTTTTAACTACAGTCGACTTCCGATAACTCGAGCCTTCAAGTGAAATCGAAAAAATTACGAGATAGCTGGAGTTCGAGTTATCGAGATTTCGAAGCAATTGACCGGAAATAAACAAATAAGCAAATACCGGATGGGGAGGGAATGTAACTATCATGCACACTACACTTCAAGGGCAGCAAGAGATATAGATTAATATTTTGAAAACGGAATTAAGCAACAAAGCTTGGTTAATATACTGAGATGAACACTGAATTTGAACCAGGTGGAGTGACAATAAAGTAAAAAAAAAAGAATTGACCCGAAGAATTCTTGTTTTGATTTGTCTTTTCTTGTTTTGTTTTTTCAATGTTTCGGACTTCAATCCACTGTTTTTTGTTGTTGCTGTTCTGTCTCGACTTGTCATGCGCTTAAAATATGGTTCGTGTTATCGAGGGTAGAATTGTATAGAAATGATCTGAAGGCAAACAAAAATTAGTTTACTTCGAGTTAGCGGGTGCTTCGAGTTATCGAGGGTTCGAGTTACCAAGGGTATATAAAGATTACAGTAAATGTTTGAAGGAAATCCAGGGGAAATCGACTTTGGTTCGAGTTGGCGAGGGGTCGAGTTATCGGAAGTCAACTGTAATTTCTTCATTCTTCCCACTCTTTTTTTCATTTTACAGTCTTTTCGTAGAAGGAGCTCAGTCTTCAGGAATTTGTCGCAATGAAAAGGTCCCCTCTTCTAGTTCTTTTGATCGTGACAGTAGCTGGTTATCTTCTAACGCAAAGTCATGCGACATATTATCCTGGCAAAAACCAAATTAAGAAGCTGCAAAGTGAGTTTTATTCTTCCATGAGACGTCGATTTGTTTGCCACAGTTCAGGTACGGACTATTACATCGAATCACAACAGGTCATGAAATGTAATGACTTCAAACATTCAAGAGAACAGTAAGAGAGGATCCCTCTTGGCTTCAAACAACCGATTAAAATGTGCGAACGTCTTAGGAATCAGACTTCCGTTTATCGCGAGGTGTTTGGAACCCGTGATGAAGTACGAAGCCCGACTGGTTTTTGACATTTTCCTTCCCATCCCGTAGCGCAATTCGAATACTGGCTTCCTGCATGATGATTTTATTTAGTATACTTTGCTCGCGTCATTCACAGAAATCGAAAGGACGGAAAGATACACAGAGAGCGCTGATGCCGAAAAGACGCCAACCGCAAAGAAGACTTCTAGTATGCTGATTGCTTGTTAATCTAATGCTTCCTTAAATGGAAACGCATAGGCGTCAACCGCACTAAGGGAGAAGGCTTGTGCGTGTTATCGTGTTATCTTATCCTGGGCTGGATCTGGAGTCATAAGGCATTATAATACAGTCAATACCCGCTTTACGGACACTAGACAGTTTGCTTTGTCCCTATGGAAAGAAAGCCCTTATATTTTCTCTAAATTCAATCCGCTTGATACCGACACCCCTTTAATACGGACATTTTCTATGGCGCCCTCAGTGTCCGTATTACCCTGGCTCCAGAGGTCCGTTCTAAGAATACCTGATAAGAAATAAACCGTGCTTACGGTTTGATAAGGCTCCCGAGATTATTTTTTGCTCTCTGCGCTTCGTGCCTCGTCGACGCGGCTTCGCCGCGAACCATCAGTATCGAAAGAAAAAAATTCCTCTGGAACCCAGGGTATGTCCGTATTAACGGGGTTTGATTGTACAACGGGCCACTCAGGCCACTTAAGCCAAGCAGTTCTTTGGATTACCGCTTCACTCGCGTGTACTGCTCGCAGTCACTACCAAATTACATGACTCCGGACTTCCCACGTTATGGAATTCCCGCATGTACACTTCAGTTATCCTTTAGGCTGCCGAACAAGTCTAATCCTATAGACAAAAGAGCTCTAGTAAATAAAAAATGTTGTTAGTAGCGGTATTCTGTTTTTTTCTTTTTTCTTTTTTTTTCTGAAAGTGTCAAAATCTCTTGTTGAGTCTTTTAATGTGTCTCGTCTCTTGGCGAATCGTGTTCCATCATGCAAAGGCATGTTACATTTACGGTGCGGTGGGGAATCCAAGGGAGGGGCCCGGGGGGCCCGCCCCCTTATTTTTAGACCAAACTGAGGCCCGAAGGGTCGAAAAAAATTTTTTTGAGACCGCTCCCGTCCCCCTTATCTCGGGATCTGGATGACTGTTCCCCCCCCCCCCCCCTTTGTCTGAAGGTCTGGTGTTTGGAAACAGTTCTATGCCAAAGTGCTGTCAAAGTGTTGCAAATGCACAGATGTCAGTCTATTAACAAAGAAACACTGAACAGATTTTGCCTTTATTACAACACATGTACAGAGAGTAGCCGGGAAGCCAAGAACAAAAGCGTCAAAGGCTGTTTATGTAAATTGCTTTTCACTATCTTTGAAAACTAAACGTTATTCAATCCCAAGTAAACTGGAAATCCTTTTCTTCCTTTGATCGTATTCTGAAACAAGGAAAGGTACATTTATGAGGAGCTGAGTGATATTTAATAAGCAGAATCAGCAAAGACAACGGGATGATAAAGGCCATGGCGCGCGCAGATCTTAAAATTCGATAAAAGGGACTTTAAGCTCCAAAAACGTGCATTTTCGTTGGCCCCAGGACCTCTCGTCTCACTATCACCGTCGTCGACATTCTACGTTTTTAGCGGTTAAGGGCCCTAGAATCAATGGCAAAACGTTACATAAGGACCGGAAGTCGGGTTAAGTCCTTTCCGCGCGCTTTCGCGCGTTCTGTTTTGACGTTGTCGTTGCTAAATCTGGCTAATTAGCCTGCGAGCAAGCTTGCAAAAACGCTAAAGCTATCTGCTGGAGATCGATTGTGACAGGCCTCTCATAATGATTCTCACTAAAGAGAGCTTGTACATAGCCAATTAGCAAATGAATACCTTTTCTTTGCACAACCTTAGACTGGGGGGGTGCGACTTACATAATAGGCGTTTTGTCTCAACTGAGATTGTCTTCAACAATGAAAATATACATGCTATACTCTCGCTCGTTACCATCTGATTTTCGATATCTGCCAAAATTTATTTGTTGAGTTCCTTCAATTATTTGGATTTTTGAGATTCTTTCCTGCAGAAATGAAATTCCACGAGTCATTAGACTATATTTCAACCATACCTTGTTCGTTATTCCATGAATTTAAAAATCTATACGGGCTATCTTTATAGACTTGAGCGGACCTCATTTTGTCGAAAATAGTTTTCAGTTTGCTGCTCCGTTGTGCCTCATCTTTGATTGGTATTTTATCCCTTCCTGCCCTGAGATATGCGTTGGTTCGTCCAACAAAGCAGCCAGCAATCAGCAGAACGAGTATAATGGCTGGGACACTGATCTTGTTCATCGCTTGTTATCTCAGAGTACTGCCCAGGACAGAGGGCTGATACTAAAAACAGAAATCAAAAACGAAAGAAACCAATCGTCCACCCGTCAAATCGGCACTTTAGAAACGAGAAGGAGGCTTGGTCCAGTTAACTTTCGCAAAGACTTTTGGGCCTGTTATTAAGGACACGGAGGAAGTGACCAAACTGACCGTCGTGTCCTCAGTAACAATCCCAGAAAGAATTGCGGGAGGCATTTCATTTCTAAAATGTCGAATGGCTTTACTCATTCTATTCTTTTGGGTTATTGGGTTATGAGATGAAAAATGTTCCTGGCTCGATCAGGAAGAGAAAAAAAAACATTTTTTTTGTTATCGAAAGAGTTGATAAGGTTAATCTACCACTGCTTAGAAAGCAAAAAAAAATAACGAAAAGGTAGATAACTGAGAAGTCAACACTAAAATTTTTTTTATGCTTAGTTAATCAGGTCCGACGCACGGCCGACCTAATTGCTTTGTTTTTAGTCACACGTTCCTTGAAGCTGATCAGAAGTTGAAAAGGAGAGGTTTCGTTTTTTGGCCCTTAAAGTTAAAACTTTTATTTCTTTGGCATGCCTTACTTTGTAAACACCAGCATTTGCTTTTCCATTTTGCAGCAAGTTCAAGTTATTCTTTCTTTATACGGTCAACATCATATATAACGTTGCTGTTTACTTTGTAAACACCAGCATTTGCTTTTCCATTTTGCAGCAAGTTCAAGTTATTCTTTTCATTTTTGTACGGTCAACATCATATATAACGTTGCTTTTTAATTTACGCCCCTTAATGCTATAATTCAACCTCGCCACTTTTATTACAAGCGTCAACCGAACGTTTTTATTACATCAATTCGGCAAATAAGTCGATAGCAGATTTCGAACTGTTCTGTTAAGATTTGTAAAAATTTCGTTAAAGAAACTACGCGATGACATCCTTACCTTCTATGGTCTGTGACGTCTTTGCTGTAACAAATATGCGGACCTAGCCGTTTATGCTAAGAGCCCTACGCTTAACACTCTAAGCTGGCTACTGTCTATGAAACTTTTGAGACTAGTAAAACCGTTATAAACAAACGTCTCAGTGTTGTTTTCAAATTAAAACTAAACGATGTAATCGATGTGTCAAATACAAACTGGTGACTCGAGGGAATACACTGTCTGTGTTTTCCATTAACTTTTTGTTCCTGGTTCTACAATGGGATAATAGATATCGTTTACAGTTGTTGTCAAACGAAAGAACTCAATGCAATGATAAACCAACTTACGACCAACGTTAACCATGAAATGCAAATTTTGATTTGGCAAAAAACAGAAAACACAGTGACTGACATTTCTCATGCACGCACCGGACCGCGCCGTGAAGACAGAAAACTGACTACAGCTGTACAGTCTTTCAGTGCACAAGATGTGAGTGCGCTTTTAAATGGAGAACTTCAAATAGTTTTAATGCATTTTTCATTAGACAAAGTCATAAAACTTTAGAGAGTTCTACAGAATGCTAGCAGTTAGTCAAGTAATTAGAGCGGTTTTCACTTGACTGTCGAAAGGGATTGGTTTTGGTTTTGGTTTTGGTTTTACTACGCCCTTTGGTTGGCTAGTGTATTTACTTTGGTTTTGGTTTTACGACAGTCAAGTGAAAACCGCTCTATGCTAAAACCAAAGCTTGGTCAGACTAGAAGGGAGACTGCGAACTCGCTCGATTCAATTGCCTGCTCGACCGAAGGCAGAGAGTGGTCGCAGACTAAACAGAACGCTTAAAGTATGTTCGACCCTAAGATCTCAATAGAAAAGAACTTTTGTCAACTTTAAAATTTGGGCATCATTAATTATACTAAAAATGAACAACGAATAATGAGTGCCTGGCTTCGCTCATTACGGTTTCCCTGAAAGTTACAATCGATAAAGTAAAGATGAGATGTCGGAGTCGATTTAGATATTCGGCTGTTCCTTTTTTTCCGAGCAGGTCCTTGACAGTGCAATTCATTCATTATAAATATTTTTGTTTCACAAATAATATTCAGAGGGCAATGACCTCTTTTCATGTATATTTTTTCCTTTTTTGTTTCAGGGCGACAGTTAAAAGAAATAATTAGAAAAACAAGCAAAAGACTTGCCATCAGTTTAGGGTTTATTTATATGATCAACTTCTTTTTCTGAGAGTGCTTTATATTTTTGAGAAGACAGAGGGAAGAGCGGTGTGCATCATTAATTTTAGTGTGACAACACTTTTGAACTTAATAAAAGAGTTTATTCTTATTTTTCAACAGTGGCGAAGTCAATCAACTTGTCAACTTCATACTGCAGGAACTGAAATTCAGGAAGGTTTCAGCCATATCATTGTGTTTTTGCCAAGTGAAAAATTTCAAATCATAATGGTCTATTCAGAACTTTTAACGTGGAATAGAACGCGATCAAACTGGTCTGGGTGACCACTGGTTACGCAAAGGTAAAAAAGGGAAGGCAATTTGAAGAAGGGCGAATTTTCTTTCCTCGATTCCTAATTTTGCCTTTAAAAGAGAAGTATTTCAAACAACCTTCAATTTGCGTTGTCTATCTAACATCCGACATAGCAGTGAAAACTTGACGATAATCATTTATTTCAAAAAAAGGCTTAGTGATGTTCTTCACCGTAAGCTCTCTCCCGAAAGTATATTTTTCTCAACGGCTTAATTCTTCTAACTTGATGACTGTCTTTAATGTCCAGTGAATCACACTAGCTGGGAAAGCTTTTTCCACGACCTAAAGACTGAAGTTTATAATTTAACAAGGCAAAAACCGTCACTGTTCTCTAGTTGAATAATTCTCACCTTTAAAACTGCTTCAACGCTCCCAAGTAAAAAGACTCTTTGCTGTTGGGGCAGACGGCGTTAATTCAACAGCTGTTAAAGTGTTCTTAAATATTTAGTTTTGACGCGTGCGTTGCTTCGAAATTTCAGCTTTAATTAATTATTTTTTTCTTTCACAGCTTATCTTATTACACATAATCACTCCACTTGTGCTCGCTAATGAGGAGTATTTCTCATGCTAAGTTTGTCCAACGACAATTACAGTATGATATAAATGATGAAGAAACAATTGCTTATGCTTGAAAAGCATTGCCTTAATCCGGTTCCAGACCTAATTCATTCTTTGTGGTTTATACTTAGTACAGGCAAAGCTTTAACTTTTCAGAAACTGTCAATGAAAGATCTTTACACCAGTCTGTCTAAAACGCATGGCTCACTCTCTAAGTATTGTTACTGCGTTTTAGAGAAAATGTAAAAAAATTCTGAGTGCACAAGATTTACGCGAGTCAACTAACTTACTCATACGTACTTTGGACTCTGACAATAAAATTTAATTAATGAGTTTGCAGGTTTTTGATTAAAAATTTCTGAATCAGGGTAAATCTTCAAACGAACTGCACGAAGGAAGAAATAATAAAGAAGCTAAGAGAAAACCTCAAGAAATGAAAACCTAAATAAGTCAAGAAAATTGTACGTGGCCTTTTTAATAATGAAACCTCGAAAAATCGTTTTGTAAAAGCGTTTCGTAAATCCGGCACGAGGAGTGTCCTCGTCGCTAACCGAGCCATTGACTTATTAATGAAGGAAACGGAATGAGAAAAGTCTTAATGATCCCTCTCGAGATTCGTTAAAGAGCTTTTTTGGAAATCAACCTGAGAGTTGTAGTGACACGGACTCCACGAAATTTGCCTTGTGAGGATAACAAAATGAGGTATTTTTAACCGGCGGACTGAGGCTCGACGCTTGAGAAACCAACAAAAAGGCAGAAAACAGGCCTCCTTTCGACACTGAAATTGAGCGGATTATACCAGTTACACAAAATAAATACACAGCGTCAATATTATTATTTGTATTTTTAATTTCCATCATTGGCGTTTCCCTCTAAACTAAACGAATTACAAATCAACACCAATTTAACTGAAACTCATAAAGCTTTAGTTCCTCGGTCATTGTAGCCTACTCAAATAAAATACAAACACTACAGCGGTGCATTTTATAACAACTTGACGTTTCGTAGCGGAGCTCCATGCGCGGGCGAAGTGCGCGCGAGCGTAACCCCACACCTAAGAAAATTTGGTAACCTGTCCATCCGAGAAATTTTGGGAATCACGTGACTGTACGTCCGTCCTTCCGCCTGTCTCTCTATACCACAGGGAAACCAATGTGAAATGTCAGGAGTCCATAACCTGGAGTGAGCAATTCCCATGTACTCGTTTAGCGGCGTTTTCACTGACCAGTTTTAATATTTTTAGAACGATTTTGGCGCGAATTAAGAATATCTTTCAGGTCCCAAAAACAGATCATCAAAACTAAAACCCCTGAAAATGGCATTGTTGATCTTTTAATGACGCTTGGTTTTCCTTTGTCACCTCTTATATTTATAACGCGCTCATGAACGGAGCGGAGCTTCCATTTTCGCGGTAAAAAGTGCTGTAAAATGCATCTAAAACTAAACCGGTCTGTGAAAACGCCGTGACATAGGCCTAGTATGAAAGTTGCACTCTCCGGGTTATGGGCCTCTGGAAATGTTAAACTTTCTAGCCATTGTGGGAGCCTGTATCGTGTGTGTAACTTGATGATAGACATCCATATTATGGTCAAGTGACAACCGTCAAAACAGGGTATCCGCTGATAAGAGTCACATGACCATATTGCGGGCTCAGGTGCTAACTAATCGAGGTCACGGCCTCTAATTGATCTCATGCTGAAGTTAATGTTCTGTTTTTACCTAAAGTTAAGTATAGATTTCTGGGTTTCTTTGGAATGGTTTAAGGTAAATTAAAAAAGCATAGACTGGAGCTTCGCTGGTAGCTCTGGCTAAATCTATATATATGCTAGTCAACATACATATCCAAAGGTGACCGTTACCGATTATAACAAAACTATAAAAAAGTGATAAGGGATCTGGAATTGAGATTAAGAAAAATCGCAACAATAAATATATAAGGCAACAGCTAATTCGTAAAGATATAAAGATGCATAAGTTCACAATGTTTAGTACCGCTGTCTGTGTAAGTGTATTCCTGATTAACTTCTCTGATTCTTCTCTGCAATAAGAAAAAACAAAAATAGGGAACATCAGTACATTTTTTAAGTGAGGAATTATCAATAATAAACAAATATTAGTTGGTATGCTTAATGACCTGTTGCACTAGAGAATACCTAATCTTTGAACAAACTCTCGAGCGAGCCACGAAAGACTGTCTCGCTTCACTCGCCACTCTCGCGTGGATATCCGACTTTCGCGATTGAACCTCAGTGGGAGAGCTTGCTAGCCGGCTTTTCTTGTTTCGTTACGTTACCAGTAACTGCTCGGTACGTTAACACCATCAGTAAGGTTTTCCGTTAACGAGTGATCAGTAGAAACTGTTATGCTAATTAAGACTGCCCTCTCATGTGGCGCTATTTATGTTTCAAACTTTTCGACATGACATTTTAGTGTTTCTGAGCTTGGATTTTGGCATGCTTGGGAATTATATTTCTAAAACTATATTTCTACCGTACCTTTTTGTTCCATCCAAGGTTTCACTCGTTTGTACTGACTACCCTTATAGTGTTTAGCGGACTTCATCTTGTTGTAAATAGTTATCAGCTTGTTGCTCCTATCTGCGACACTTTTCATTGGTATTTTGTCTCTTCCGCCTCTTAAAAGTGAACAACTTTCTCCGACAAAGAAGCCAGCGATCAAAACAGTAACTAAAAATGCTTCGAGGGTCTTGTTCATTGTTTATCTCAGTGTACGGCGTCGGAGAGAAGGGATCTTGCTAAAAGCAGAAATGACAAACGTGATTTGTAATATTTTCATTAGTGTACCGCCTTGTTATAGTTGAGTTGAAAAACGCCTCAAACGAAATAAAGTTGACTAGCAGGCGCTTCTCTGAAAAGTACATTAACAAAAGTACATCTCTTCAAAAGTACAACTAAAGTCAACAGTATATTCCGTAAATCAATAGCATATAAACAGATATGAATTTGTTCTACCGTAATCATAAAAAGAACTTGGCAGACAAAACCATTTAAAAATTACGTTCTCACTTACCTTAAACGGCTTGGAGTTTTACTGTTTTTCTTCACGTTTAAGAAATATATGAAGAAGGCTGAATGATAAGACCAACCCGCTTTGTCCGTGGAGGATTTGAAAGTAAAAACCGTTATAAGGGGTAATATAAGTGTTCGTGAGTTTAATTAAAACTTGGCAAAGTGCATGTACAATACGCGGTCACCTTAAGACATAATTAGCTTTCGTCAGTTTTTGTTCTTGTTACAAAAGAGGGGTAATATATATCGTTTCAGTTATCGCCAAACAAATCAAATCAGTGTAATGAGAAACCGACTGATGAACAACATTTGAATTGCAAATTTAAATTCGCCCTCGAAGTTTTTCAGCTGGGGTGGAAAATCGCTTCACTGTTGTGAACTATTTCAAGAACGCGTGAAAGTATGGTAGGCGGAATGGTGCAAAATTCAACGGATCAAAATCACTACCAACATCAACAACCAATCTGCAGTTCAACATTTTTTTTTCTACATCAACGATAAAATCCGTCCAACTTCAACGATTAATATAATAATCAACATTCGAAATATGCTTAATTCAACAACTAGAGAAAATCAACATCAACGAAAATTCCTCTTTTCTTCAACGACGATTTGCCCCACATCCAACATCGGACATCGACTTCAACAACAAAACACGTTCAACAATTTGGGGACGAACGACTGGCTATGGTCGAGGGAGGTTGGGACCCAGAAATTCTAGGAAACAAACATGGCGGATGAAGAGGAGAGAATCAGGCGATGTGGCCGAGCGGAGTTAGAGCTAAATCTTACATCCAGGACTAGAAATTTAATTCATTCGGCGGCTTCGAGTTCTGTACCTGAATTGTATAATGTTTTTGCTGGCCAAACTGCACAAAGGAGCTCTTTTGGGTCGTCATCTCGACCGACTGTAAAAAGACAAAACATTCTTGGCCCGCTTCATGTAGTACTTTTACGGACAGAGACGCAGAGAGGAATTCAAAAAGGCTGTAGAGGGTGCTCTCAAGTTCTTTCCTGGAATAAAAATAGAACCCGAGCAAGAATTGTGTTTTCAAAGCCTCGTATACGTAGTTAAAAGGAAAGATGTTCTCGGAGTATGGAAAAGCCTCATATACCCAGCTTCTACCAAAACGGAGGAGTATTGTCGGAGTATTGGTTTCATAAGATCGGGACAAAGAAGACGATATCAGTGCTTCAGATATCTAAGATCTGATTTATAACATCCTGCCGTTAAAAGCCGGGTATTGTTTATGCTGTTAATAAAATTAGAGCGAGGTAGCCATGTATTGAGAATAGCCCACAGCATCGCCTGCGTCCATTTATTCCCTAGCGCCTGCTACGCAGGCTACCGACAGCACCAAGGCTTTAGCTTGACTTTGCTTGTGGCAGTTACGATAGCGTACGTGATTGGAGTTCGTTCGCTTCCTCTTCCAATTTTTTTTTTCACTTTTGAAATGTGTTAAGCTCAAGCGGGCGCCATCATATTTCGCCAACGCGATTGACCTTTGCTATAGGCTCTCACTTCTTTCTTAACTGAACTTGTAACAGCTTTCACGAGATGTCTGTCAAGTGGTGGAATTTGCTGCTGCTTGATAATTTTTCTAGGTATAGGTGTTTCACCATCGCACCTTCCTATTTATTCTTGCAGCTCCTTTCAACAGCCCAAGAAGACGAGAGATAACCAACAAACCTAAAGAAAAAAAATAGATTTTCCCTCGGACGATTCTCGACCTGATCTACATCAGCTTTTTAGCTGCCAGCCTCTCAGGAACCTGCTTATTAATGAGCGCCCGTTGTAACTCTGCAAACAAAAGCAATTTACAATTTTCCGGGCACACGTTTATTTACAAACAGAGTGTTGACGATCTTACACCAGCAAAATTCCTAAAACATGCTATAACTCCTCAAAAACGGCAGGTTTTCCATTGCAAGTATTCGAAAACTCCTCACTGGAGGTTTCAGAAAAAAGCGAAATCGTAGCAACACAAGCACCGGAGCTCTACCAGACAGTAAGGTGAGATTTATTTTAGGCGAGCTTTTTGAAGCTGACAACCCAATGACCGGAAATGATTTTGATTGGATGGTATCGAATCATGCTGTGTGGGGATGGAAGGCTCCAGTAAAAGCATCTGTGTCAGGCGTTTCTCTCCTTCAGCTCTCTCCATTTTTCGCTTCCATCTTTCCCCTTTCCCCCCAGAAACGCCTGATACCCCAGGCTTCAATTGGTAATAATCTAAGACTAACTGTTCCAAATCTCTAAAAAAAAGTTCCACACGATACTTTGCATTTGGTTGGTAGCTCCGGCCGCATGTTTGTTTCCTGGGGCTCGTTTCTCGAAAGTCCCGATAATTAACGGACCTGTAAAGCAGTTTTGGTTTACATGCAAGATAGAGGTTTCAATAGTCTTGCATTTAACATGATAAAACTATCAGTTAATGAAACAAAATGGAGTAGTTTGCTAGCCAGGACCCTCGCACTTATTCTTTACATTTCGATTTGAATATTTGATTTCGGGCCAGAAAAGTTACCGGGACTTTCGAGAAACGGGCCCCTGGTGTCTCTATTTCCCAGCATGCCCCGTGATTAGAATTTCTGGGTCCCAACCTCCCTCGACCATAGCCAGTCGTTCGTCCCCAAATTGTTGAACGTGTTTTGTTGTTGAAGTCGATGTCCAATGTTGGTTGTGAAGCAAATCGTCGTTGAAGAAAGAGGAATTTTTGTTGATGTTGATTTTCTCTGGTTGTTGAATTAGGTATATTTCGAATGTTGATTATTATATTAATCGTTGAAGTTGGATGGATTTTATTGTTGATGTAGAAAAAAAATGTTGAACTGCAGATTGGTTGTTGATGTTGGTAGTGATTTTGATTCGTTGAATTTTGCACCATTCCGCCTACCATATATGAAAGAGCCACGCTCTAATAACGTCTTTCCTCTCTTGTCGCGCGTTCTTTGAAACATTTGTCGCGCCATCTTCCGTCTTTTTACGCTTGGTTGACTTCGCTTTTGGGATCCGATGATGCAGGAAACATAAATTTTAATATTACTTATAATCCTATCAACAATATGAAGCATACGCGCGAAATTTTTGCGTCCGTTTTAATCTAAAAGGTGTTTAGGTGCAAATCCGATCGATAGTAATTATTATTTAAATTGAGAGAGAGACCTTGGGACCTGTTAGGTTACTCTAAAATATGAATAAGTATGGAATTAAAAATAGTTTTTCCTTTCTAAAAGGAGAGAAAGACCGATGCTGTACTCTACCCGCCTAATGACAATCTTGTCGATACGAAAATGTCTGAACAGTGTTACATTTCAAAAGCTTAGAACCTTTAGTAGTAAAGTTTCAAAACGTAACGCCTTTTGTAAATCAACAGCGTATTGCTTGGTAACTTTCAAAACATTTGCACAGTAATTCAAGAGCGTACGGTAACGCATCAAAATTCAAACAGTGAAAATAATAACGATTATCTCCGCTTTGAAGACACGACTTTGCTCCGTTTTTGGAATTTTTTCGCTTTATCGACTAAGAGAAAAGGGTAAACGAGTCGTATATATCTCAGCGCCCATTATCGTAATAGGGTTGGACCATATTTATCATTTAGTAAATCAGTCTACGAATTATCGATCCTTTGTTGAAAATTCCGATTAATTCCCACATAAAAGTTACCCCGCTTGACTTTCATGGACACATTCTTAACAGGACTGCGTGAGCGACCCCAGTCGTTCATGAGGAGCTGTTTGGTAAAGATTTTCGAAACTTTGATCTTTTTTCACACCTTCTTTCGTGATACTTATGGGGGGGAATTCGTTTAACAATCAAGGAGTTTCTTTGATAGATCATTTGCCTTATTCACATGATATTTATCATGGGCAGATCTAGAAAAATTCCGAACGAGAGGGTTGGGAGACTTGCCGGCCAAAAAAGAACTCCTAGGGCATATACTCTTTGTTCAAAAATTCGGAAGACCCTAGAGGGCAGATTTTACCAAGAATTCTTTCAAGTTTTAACACATTTAGAGACAAAAAGGGGCCTGCGCCTCTCTAAATCCTCTGATTTTCTATGTTTGATTAAGGAACGATCAACTATCGGGAGAAATTAAAAACCTATGAAACCCAAGTGTTTATATATGACGGGTTACGGGACAATGGTCAAATGTAATGCCTGAATAAAGACAATAATAAATGTAAGCGTTTTAACTTGTTATCAACAGAGCTACATGGGGTAGTGATTTTCAACATTACGAAATATTTTTTAAGCAAAAAAGCACCATTACTGCAAAATTCTTTTTATGGGGGGTGTTTTATTTTTTGTTTTCTTAATGATTGAAGTTAAGATCGGATGAGAAGCGTTGGGGAGGTCTTCAGGATCAACCACGAGTCTACTATGGGGGAAAACTAAGTTTAATTTTCTCTCCAACCCTTGCTGAGAGATTAATAAGAATTCTACGGAGAAATCAAGATCAGCTGAAATCATTGCAAAAGGTTTTACAGTCCTAAAATGATAAAAAAACTTGCAGGAAATTCTTGCAGCCACGCTAGCTACAAGCGCCTATTTATGCTGAACGTCTTGAACTTGTATTTTTTCCCCCCTTATTCTCTGTTTGTTTTTTCTTCTTGTCTTTTCCGGGTTTTTAATCGGTCAAAGTATGAATTGTAGCTACAATGTACAAGTTCTCACATTTGTCTTATTAACGGAAAAATAACAAAACGTTTCCTCTTTGCGGGATACTTTGGAACCACCCCCTCTCCACCTCCGACTTTAATTAGCGACGAAAGACATTGTACCTTTTTTATTTCCCTTTTCACGCGAAGAGATATCCTCGGCTCTATCGCAATCGATGGAGTGGGAGAATCTTTATCACTAAAACAATTCTCTTATACGCCATTTATCGCGATTCTTTATTCAATAAGCCGCCCATAACACGTGCTAACACAAAGAGAGAATCAACAAAAGAGAGAATTGAAAACAAAACTGATTAATATTCGAATAAAACGCGACTTTTGATGATACTGTCAGTGGTTAATGATAGGAGGAAAAAGAAGAAAAAATGGCGGAGAAATAAAATTAGCGTTTATCGTCCAGAAAAATTACGAAAAAAAATTTTATTGTTTGGCAAACAAGATCATAGCAAAGTAATAAGCTAATGAACATTGATTGACTGCGATGATCAAATTCTGGTTATTAAGTTGTTCACAACTTAATTGCTAAAGAAAACTGATAACTTTTTCTTTTCTTGATCCCAAGCTGTTGTATCTTAGCTGACATCTTTTTCTGATCCGGACAAAATTGGTCAATAACCAATCAGCTTTCAAATTAAAAATTTGAAAATGAGAAACTTTGCCGTGGTTGAACAGCTTGAAAAAGACCCGTCAATGAAGTGATATTGATTCTTTATCCTAAAATCTAAACGCAGGAAATTCGTAGCTTCTATCTTTCACGAAAACAGAGTTTTATTGCCATTTTTCTGCTTATAAATCTGCTTAAACGGTATGAAGTAAGCCGATTGCGTTGTTGCTGGGGACCCGGAAGGCTGTGTTAAGTAAAGGTAAGTCATTTCTATTGAAAGCTCAACGAAATGTTGTAGGGAACACTAGAGAAGTGTTACAATCGATATTTAAAAGCTGTCAGCCATCGCTGCTTTGATCATGGTATATTCAAAACATTAGAAATGAATAAAGCAAGATTGAGGAATAGGAAAACATTGCGATTGCATAACACTCCCTTCCCTGGAATACGGGTTAGCCCTCTGTTGTGTTGTGGTTCAATTTTATCCTTGGTTTAAAAACTATTTCCCCTTTGTTTTAGTGGATGGTATTGTAGAACAATGAGTTTGAAACAAAATAAAATTAAAACCAAGGATAGAATTGAGTCACAACATGATACAGAGGCTCTCATTCAAGAGCAATCGGAATGCCAATCGATGTCATTTTAATTTGCGGGATCGAGAATTGAAGCCCAGACTTGGCAGTTCCGTCAAAATTTTGTGCGTAACCTCTAAAAGCGTTTGTTTTTCAAAGCATCCTTATGTTTGCCGTATGGTTTGGTAAACATGATTTTCACGAAACGCGTGACGATGTTAGTTGATCAGAGTACAGTCAGTTTTTGCGACAGTCTTTTCACAAGTTTCTTAGAGAGTATAAAGCGAGGAACGAATTAGTAAAATTGAAAGTTGCCGTTAATCAAATGCTGCAATTGCACATCAATAAGCTGTATTCATTTTTTTCCTCCTGTTTCACTTATTAAACGCGAGTCAAGAAATCGAAAGGAACTTCTAACATTAAGAGTGGACTTCATTAGTAGTAAGCTGTGCCCAGCATTTCTCCGCGTTTTTTTGTTTCTTTCTTTTTTGCACTAGAAAATAGTGCGGCAAAGTAAAAAAAATTACATGACGACACTTTTTACAGTTTTGCGCCAAAACATGTGACCGATATATGACGGTAAAACAGCGGCACTCGTTCTGATAATTACATAAGTGCTCGCCACCGCAAAACAGCGGTATTTGTTTGTATCCCTTTCAAATAATGAGGACGATATTAATCAGGTGGAAAATGCTGTCTTTTATTTAGATAATACAAACAACTTGCATATTAATGTATTATAATTGGGATGAATACACTTCAATTTTTTAGTGTCTCTAAGTGCTTTTTTTTTTTTATCGAGAAGAAACTTTTAAAGGGAGAAACGTTGACCAATCCCTATGCTTCCTAGATTTCGAATTTAAAAACTCAGCTAAGAGTTATGCTATCCAACTTCACTTTGTCGTCGACTGTAGATATTATCACTTATCTATTGTATAATTATGTTTTTTTAATTTTGCCGCCACAGAAACCTATTTTAGAGAGACAACATGAATATAACACCAATCTTGGTCACTGCCTTAACAGTTCTTTTCATTGTAAGTCAACCTGGAGAAGGGTTTATACGGGAAGGAAGGACCCTTCATATGAGAAGAAAAGGAGTACTTTTTAGGCCAAGTTATTTCAAAAGAGGACAGGTTCCAACCGAGAAGCGAGACTTTTTTGATGGATATTTATTTCAGTTGATTAGAGGTGAGAGTTGTCCGGCAAAGCTTGTGAAAAAGTTATACAACAACGTAACATTAATTTTTGACAGTTGTTGGTTGTACATGCAGTGTACTCTCATCATAGCGGACACTGTAGGGACCTCGAGTTAGTCTCCACATTAGCGAGAGTCTGTAATAGTAGGAGTTTATTTCCGTCAAATCTCTGTAATTTATTTTGGCCTGGGATTTAACTGCTGTCCGTATTATCAGGGTGTCTGTTATATCGGGGTGTCCACAAGGCGAGAGTTGACTGTAGTATATCAACTGCAGCTCAAGATCAGTCTGAATCCAAGCTCCAATATCAAGATACAAATTGTCCAGACTGATCTCCAAACATTTTCTTAATGACTAGTTGAGAGAATTTGATAAAAGATCAAAGCATTTTTCTTTGTTTATCATTCGATAAATTCTCATAACTTTTTCTCTAAATAACGAATAAGTGTTTTTAGGAGAAAATTGATGTTGGTCACTCTTGCGACTTAAAGGGCACCAATTAAGGTGTCTGGGAAACTGCCCACCTACCCCTCCCCTAGGCTAACATTAACACTTACTTCTCACTTAGGGCAAAATGATGGCATGGAGGAGGGGTAGGTGGGCAGTTTCCCAGAAACCTAAAGTGGTCCTTTAAGAGTTCCAGCAACGACGACGACAAAAAAAGGGGAAAAAGTCTTTTAAAAAATGAATTCAGCTTTTTCACTGATTTCTTTTCTTCTCTACACAGATTTAGAGACAAAGGCCCGCGCAAACGACAACTGACACAAGAAATAGAATCTACGAACTTGAAATTAATGCCGCAGCAACTGTGCGATTAAACTGGACCTTTGCTTGGCGTAAAATGTCTTTTCTTATATTCCTACACTTTCTGTTTTAAAAAATAGCAATCTTTCTATGGGAAATTATGTGTAATATTCCATTAATTTATTTGTTGCTGAAAGCAAAATCAAAGAATGAAAAAATTACAGTCTCATGGGAAATCCTGAAGGACAATCACAAGGCTTACCATCTCAGGCACACTTGTTACAAAAATTTAAGACAACAAAACTAGCGTAATAGAGTCGAATACACCACATCAAACAAATAATTTGTACTTTGTTTATTTTCCGTTCCTTTTAAGTTACATTATGGTAAAATAATGCGCCGTAAGAAAGACACGTAATCACCCCTGCCGTCAGAAGCTCGCCACCCCAACCCCGTAATGGTTACCAAGGGCAACCATAACCTCCCCACAAAATCCAACATGGCCGGATCTCCGAACGCGACGGTCTATTGATTTTCAACATAGAGGTACGGAGGAGTGTAGCGAAAAACCCTTAGGTTAAAGGAGCTCCGTCTCTCCAAGGTTCAGTCTCTTTCTTGATCAGGCCTAGCAGATTTCCTTACTCATTCACCACTTTAGAAAGGATAAGGGAACTGGAGCCGGATCGCGTCGCTCAATGCTTTCTGGGATCATTACTGGGGGCGCGCGCTGGTCAGCCATTGGCCAATTTTTTCCCCTGGTCCTAGTAACAATCCCAGAATTCTTTGCGAAAGTTAACTCGGTCCAGTTCCTTACTCCTTTCTAATGCGACGAATGATGATTTGGTGATGGATTTCTTCGTTCGATTGACTGAAAAGCGAGCGGCTATAACAGAGAACAAAGCTTAAAGGGACGCTCATGATGTGCTCATCAGAATAAGGACGAGATGTCAGGTACGATATCCGTGTCTGCATTTCAAAAGCCAGACATCAGTTCTCACCTGTTAACAAATCTTCATCATTTGAACACATATTTTCTGATGTTCTTTTACACTTAAAAACTTCCTTAAGTCGACATTTCCAAAAAAATCCTAAATTTCATTTTGCCAAATACTGAAAAAGAAATACATCATCCCAAGTTTGACAATACTATCGAATTTTTCTTAGACGACTATTGAGCGTATTCACTCACGTGGACAACATTTATGCTAATTTGTACGAACAAAAAAAAAGTTTTTACATAAGAAAAGACTTCAATTCCCACAGGGTTGTCTTGGTACACCAACATGCCCGCCGTGACGTCATGTGAATACGCTCTATAAACGGCCATATCATGAGGTTTTGTCCATCAGAACCCACACTGAGATTGATATTAAAAGGCGGAGGGCGCCGAAATACGCTTTCGACTCGATGGAGAAAAGAAAGCTAGTTTCTTTAGTGGCTAAACAGGCTAAACAAGCGCATAGTAAGTAAAGAAAGCGGATAACAAAATTAAGGGAAGGTAGCTTCAGCGAGCTGTTAACGCTCGGAACATTTCTTACAGTTATAGTTTTCAGAAGGAAATATTTAATTTTAACGTCAGCAAAATATACAATATGTACAACATAAATCGATATTTTTGCTATATAATTTTACAATTTAAATTTCTTTAAATACAGCAGTGTTTCTTCAGCAGTTCTCTTGCTATGAGTTCGTTTCCGCTTGCGCGATAAATTAATGACAAATTGAACGCTGTCTCCCTATGTAAATCGTGTTTTCCTGAAAACTAAAAAAAACTGCACGTTAAAATAAACTTCTGACAACTGATACTTTCTGTTCTAGATTTAAGTCATTAGGCATATTATAAGAGTACGCAAAAATCGTTCTTTCATGGTGTTGGGGATGGGTGCAATCACTAAATGACTTACTACAAAAGATTGAAAAGGCACTCAACAATACCCACAAAAGCGAACCAATAATGGTTTCCACAATATCAAAATCGCCTGTTGGACTGATATGTCGCTAAGGGGAGGAGGGAGGGGGGAGAGTTAAAGGCCAAGTATTGCAATCATGCTCTTTTCGATTGCTTCTAATGCACTTGATCAGCTGACACAGATATTCAGTACCAGATGCAGACCTTGATAAAGTAGGGGGGGGGGGGGGCGGCGGTCCAGGCCCTTAGATAAGGTGGCGGGGGGGGGGTTCTCCCCAAAAACTTTTGGTCCAAAAATAAGAGGGGGGCGGCGGGCCCCCTGGGCTCCTCCCCTGGATCTTCCTCTGCTATTAGACGCTGAGGACGATTATGTTGAAGCAAACAGCAAACTATCAGTATAAATAGTTTAATTCAGTTTTGCAGTTATATATACATGTAACTGTTACAAATGGTTGATTTTGTAAATGTTATTTATTCATGTTCAAGTTTTATTCATTTAATTATTTATTTTTAATTAACCATTCTAATTTGTCACTGACTGCTCAGCTGTACCCCTGTATCTCCGCTCGCCTCGACCTAGCATCTGCTATATGCGGGCAGAAACGGACCTCATGTATGTCAATTGTTAATAAAGTGCGTGTCTGGTTACTGACACTGTTATCTAAGGTTAAATTGTCGCCATAGTCTTTTTATACTAAGAGTCAAACTGAAAGAGTTCAATAGTTGAAAGTCTAACCTGAGAAAACAGCGGTCATTTCGCAACGTCACCACTGGTTTCCCCACAAAATGACGTCTGAGAAACGCGCGCAGAAATTCCATACTGATGATATGTAATTCCCAGATCTAGTAAGTACTTCTGATTGGCTAAGGCATATTTCCCTCGCGGCACGACCAATCAAAAGCACTACCCAGGTCTGGGTAGTGCCACGTCATCAGTATGGAATTTCTGCGCTCGTTCCTCAAACGTCATTTCGAGGAGAAACCAGCGATGGAAACGTCGGCTGTTTTCTCAGACTATTTAAAATTCTCGCCTACGCAGACCGCTTAGAACCTGGTAAAGACACAGGACTCGTACCTTTGCCGCTGTTTGTCCATCACCAAGTGAGGCTTCATGTAAAGGATATTCTAATGCCTTATGGTAGTAATGAACAGCAAACTGAAGAAGTCCTGCAGTTGAAATAAAAACACAAAAAAGCTATTGTAGCGTATACTCGGGCTTTGTCATGCACTAGAAACCTTCAACGAAAATTCGCAAGCGTGCGCACCTTAAACACGCACGACGTTCAAGATTGAATCTACTTTAGAAAGACTAAGAGATTCGGACAAAGCAAACTGTCTGTAATAATGAGGTGTCCGTATTAAGCTGGTTGAATTTAGAGAAAAAGTAAGGGCCTTCTTTCCCCAGGGACAAAGCAAACTGTCTGTAATAATGAGGTGTCCGTATTAAGCTGGTTGAATTTAGAGAAAAAGTAGGGGCTTTCTTTCTTTAGGGAAAAAGCAAATTTTCCGTAATAATGAGGTGTCCGTATTAAGCGGGTTGAATTTAGAGAAAAAGTAAGGGCCTTCTTTCCCCAGGGACAAAGCAAACTGTCTGTAATAATGAAGTCATCTCTTGCTCCCCTAAAGCATAATTACAAAGATGTTTACAAGTGCGACAAGCGCAGTTTCATATGAACAGACGGCACGATGGTTTCGTGACAAGCGGAGTGTTTCAGTTACTTGTTCCTATGCATGTGACGCACCTAGCTGAGGGAAAATACTTTGATCTTTGACCAAATTCTCTCATCTAATTCTTAAAGGAAATGTATGGAGATCCGTCTGGAGAATTTGTATGTGGATAAAGGGGCTTACTTACCTAACTGATGGAATGCTCGCCCTAAGTTGTAAAATGCTTCCTGGCACTCTCCACGGAGACCGAGGTATTGAAACATAAATACGATGCTCTGGAAAGAAGAAATAATCAGTGTAAATGGTAGACTGGGGTTAAACCGAGAATAAGAAAGGACATCCAGTTACTGCTACTGAGGCTAGTTTGTTGAGAATGACCAAAATATTCCCAAAAAAGAAAGTCTCGAGAGACAGTTAAACATCCTGGACCTTAAATGTAAAATAGCTAGCTTTATCGTGATTCTCTCCGTCCGCGTGAACAACTGGTGGAACACCAGAAAAAATCCGTTACTTCTTGAGTTGAATGAGCGTAAAAGAGGGGGAGCTCCCGCTCGTATTTGAAAGATTGTTTTTGATTAGCTGGGAAAACAATAGGGATTGTCACATAACAATGCCCCTATCCCTGAAAACAATGGAAGTGCAGATTAAAGGGGACCAGTGAAATAAGAGGTTTAGAACGGTGCAGGTCTACTAAAAAGAGGAAGCAAGGCAAATGTGTTCGTCATCATCATCAACATCATTTACTGTGTTATTTGCTTATGTCGAATAATTATAATTATCATCATCATCATTATCAAAATCATCATTATCATGGTTATCGTTATCGTTGTCGACATCGTCGTGTTTATCGTCACCAACGTCATCATCGTCCTCGTCATCGTCGTCGTCAAAATCATCATCGTCGTCATCATCATCACACATCGTCGTCATCATCATCATCAACTCGTCGTCGTCAGCGCTATTGTCATCATCATCGTCCTCGTCGTAATCGTTTTCGTCATCGTCGTCGTCGTCGTAATCGTAATCGTAATCACCATCATCAGCATTATTTTTTTTACCTGTATAACACAAGTATGTCTATGTCTTGGGAACCGCTGAGAAGCCAAGTGAAGGTACTGAAGGCCCAAACATAAAGAAACTAGCGGGTCAAGGGGTGTTTGACGAAAAGCTCTGATGTATTCGCCTGCATTGTAAAATAAAATCTTGTCAAGGAAAACAAAGAAAGTACTGTAATATACCCGGGAACCGATAAACCAGGACCCTATACCCCGGAGGTTGCAACTTCCATACTTAACCTTTTAGCATCATTTTTGGGGCACTTTTTCCCGCGAAATTGGAAGCACCGTTCCCTGTGCGTGCGCATCCATAGTACGATAATTACAAAAAGAAGTGAATGCTATCAAAATATCAGAAATACTTTGTCCTATTCTCCGGATTTGATGACTGATTTGTAAGACTTATTCATCACGTCAAAATTCACAGGAAAATCGATCTAAAAATAAACTGGTCTGTGTCTGCGTCTCGATCCTTTTACAAAAAGGGAACCTTTTTACTTAGGTTCGCCGATTCTTGGCAGGGTCACCACAACAGCGCATGGCGCCAATTACTGTGAGTCCGTAACATCCCCCCCTCCCCACAACCCTCCATAAGATCACCGAACTGAAGACTACGCCCCCTACTCTTTACGAACAGCATGTGGGTTCTTTATCGTCTCGCAGAATTTACAAGTGCGAGGGCTGTGAGATGGGGCTTACGGCTTATTGTCCATCCGAGAAGACTAGAAAATCTAACTATTTGCAGATGATATTACAAAGGCAGCACTTTCTCCTCAGTTGCTAAAAGACCCTGAGTGTTCGTCCGGCTGGGGTTTAAGCCAGCGGCCTCCCGCTCGGAAGACCTCCGTTTATCCAATTGAGCTAGAAGTGCGGTGGAACCCTACCTACCTATTGCAAATTTATAACTTGCGCTGACAGCAGCATTATGACCGCTGTATAAAACAAGTGGCAGCTCATCTGGGTGCTTTATCAAGAGTCGAAGAATGTATCGCTGGTGCCTCGTATCGCCTGACTTAGCGGTGATTCTAGCCATCAAGTTCCAGTATAGGGGTTTGTGCCTGTCCCTGGCAATGAGTATTTTCACAGTGTCGAACGCTAGTTTGTATTCCCTATTGAGGTACAGAGCTACGACGCTCATGAAAAGAAGACCAGTTTGGAAGTTTGAGTTTGAGAAGCGGTCAGATGACAAGGCACACAGCAGCAAGTGCTGAGTATCTGCATGACGTTTTAAATGACTAAGAGCCGATACAACCTAAAAAAAAGGAACAAAATGAAAAGAGTTCAAGTATTGAAACAAAATGTCTGTTTGTTATTGTTATCATCATCATCATAATCATTGTCATCAGCATCATTATCATCATCATCATCATCATCATCATCATCATCATCATCATCATCATCATCATCATCATCATCATCATCATCATCATTAGAATTATAAAGCCCTCTCTCGCCTTTTATCCTCTGTACAGTCACTGTTATTGGCTAGTCTGAAATGTCACTCTCCCCCACCCCCTAACTCATTGGGAGCGCACCCCCATTGGTTAGTGGGTAAAGACAGTTGACATTTCAGACTATTTGAGGTTGTGCTGGGTTAGAATTCATCCTATAAAATAGCTGCACAGTGCAATTCCAAAAAACACCCACCCAGTCTTGCGTGCAAAGGCGTCAAAATGACCTAAAACATTGGGTGGGGAAAAATGGCTTTTAACACTGTTACTTACTTTTTTTAACATTTCCCACCACTCCTCATTTCTAATTCCAGTATTGCCCTTACTCCTGGTATGGGAAGCTATCAAACAAAAGGAAAAAAATCATCAAAAATCATAAAATCATGGTTTTTCCAATGACAATCATTTGCTTTTGTTACTTTTTACAGTCTTCTTCAATTCAACACAGGCCCATGGGTTATGATAGACTTAATAATATCTTACACGGTTTCAAATTAGTTCCCTCTTGATCCGATGGTTCATTTTTCTTCGCTTCTGCTCTTTTGTACTTTGCTGATCTCAAGGCAATATCTAATAAGCAAAACAAGAAAAATGTGTTATGTAAGAAGTAGACACTAATCTAGCCTAAGTAGCTGGCCTTTTTTTCCTCACCATACTCTAAAAAATTGCCATCTCTGAGACAATTTTCAAGATAAGAGGAAGGAAGGAATGGGGATAGGAAGGAGGAGGAAAGGTGGGAGGGAGGAAGGAGGGAAGGGAGGAAGGAAGGAAGGAGGAAGGAAGGGAAGGAGGGAGGGAAGGAGGGAGGGAAGTGAGGGAGGAAGGAAGGAGGGAAAGCAGGGGAAGGGAGGGAGGGAGGGAGGAAGGGAGGGAGGGAGGGAGGAAGGAAGGGAGGGAGAGAGGACGGAAGGGAGGGACGGAGGAAGGGAAGGAGGGGGAGAGAGGGAGGAAAAAAGGGACGGAGGGAAGGAGGAAGGGAGAGAGGGAGAAAGGGAAGGAGGGAGGGAGCGTAGAAAGAAAAGCACAACACACGACATCACAAAGAACTTCGCCTACCCATCAGGTCTTTATTGTGGTACACATCGTTGAAAAATAACTTAAACAGTTCAATTCCTGCTTCAACAAATTCGTCGACACGATCCTGCGACTGCAGAAGTGCGCACTTGTGGTAAAGAAGCCTGAAATCCTGTTTTGAGAAAGAAGAGAAGACAAATAAATAATAAAATAAAACAAATAGACATTTTTACTATCGCATCTATTTTTACAACAACAACCAGCAGTCATTACGGTTTTTCCTTGGAACTCTCCAAGTGTTTTAAATTTAGTAAGCAGCGACCGCTTGAAAGAAAAATTGGATCATTTTACATTTCTGTGAAACTGCCCACCTACCCCTCCCCTAAGCCAATATTAATACTTAGTTCTTACTTAGGGCAAAATGTTGGCTTAGGGGAGGGGTAGGTGGGCAGTTTCGCAGAAACATAAAATGACCCGAAAAATCACCATCACTCATTCAAAACTCTACAGAAGCATTTTGTGTATGGGTAAAGGTACTTAGTAATGGCTTCAGCACAGAATTGACCTAAATCAGCTATGCTTGGTTGCTACCACAATTGTTTGCCCATCTTTTTAATAATGGGGTTCAAGAGACATCACTGCAGCAAAAGCCATATGTTAGCAACAGACCAACCTGTGGCTGTACTGCAGGCTCTGAATCAGATTCTTCAGTGTACGCAGGGCTGTGAGTGGTATCCATGGAAACCTCTCGACCGGAAGCATCCTGAGGGATTTCTATACCTCTGGGGTCTTGAAAAAACGTAGAAACGTTATAAGAAATTTACACCCCAGAATTTTGTCGCAAACAAAACGCTCATCTTGATCTCGCGACGACAAGCACACCAAACCAAAGAGACGGTTTTTTGTGTCGTATGTTGTAGCAAACTATTTGCAAAACGGGAAAGTCGGCCTTTTATGGTAACTGTCATTTGTTTGGTCTTAAGTTCAAATATATGTCGCCACTTACCACCATAGGTTATTGTTACGAAAACTCACGATTGAGTTGCTTGATACATGTAAGTTCCTCTGGATACAGCGTTGCGTCCGGTCATTGCAAAGATCTGGTTTCTAATCCATTTCAGACCTATATTATTTTTCAGTTTCTTTTTAAAACGATATAATAATCACTTTTACATCTCTAACCGGGAGACAATATCTTTCCAAAAGAAAACATGATGCTTCTCAGGATGATTTCATTTGTCACTGACATAGTAAAAAAATATTCGATTTCTCACCTGATAAAATATCAAGCGCTTGATTGGGTCTGCCCAGCTGCTGATGAAGAGATGCAAGAATCAGCCGAGCATCGAGGTGGTTTGGAGCTAAGTTGACAACTTGCGCGTAAGCAAAGGCAGCTTCGTCTAGCCTTCCAAGAGAGTGTAGGCATTCTCCCTTCTTTAACCACACTCCTGCCTGCGTGAGATAATTCAACAGATTGTTAAGATAGCGTTCTCTTATTCAGAACGGTTTACAAATAACCATAGCCTTATTCCGCTTAAGCTTTATTAATTATTTTATGATTGGCTGGACAATTTTTCACCCCCTATATTGAACAACAAAAACAAAAGAGAGAAACCGTGGTGATCAAATCTCGCGCCATTTTCTCGACCAATCAGAAGAGACAAAAAATAGGAACGTCCTAAATGTATTCGCTTCAAGTTTTGATTTGCTTATTGAACTGCGTGCGTCTGTCATTGACTGATACATTTACGTAGTTTTAGTGTCCCAAATCACTACTAATAACTGGGATGAAGTTCAACCGAATCTTCAAATTTATTTCTATCATTAAAAATAACATTGATTTGTCTTGAGTTCATACTACGATGCATTTGTCAAGTAAGCAACTTCGTATTCCAGTTTAGATGAAAATGCCGGTAGAAAAAGCCCCGGTAATACATGCAAAGGATGATTTAACAGCCGCGAAAATGACATTCAAAATTAAAAACACCCACCATGTTGTAATTCTTTGATCGGATGAGTATGTCGAGAATGGGTAGAGCCTCGTCGTAGTCTCCTGAAAAACAGTTATTTAGAAAAAATCAAATCCCAACTCTTTTTTTGCTAAGAAACACAAGACCTGTCACGTAGGATTATGGTGCGAAGGATTACGTTAGTCGGATAGATAAGCAATTTCCTAAGAGCTATTACCAACTGCTATTTTGGGAAGTGACCTCGAAGATAACTTTTGCAATACACACTGAGTTGAAAAAGTAATAATTACAGTAATACACACTGAATTGAAAAAGTCATCTTATAACACAACCACAGTGGACAACTAAGGGCAAATGAAGATTCTTACTACAGCAATGTCAACAATATTTCAGATCGAAACCCACCAACCACGAGTGAGTTTCGCAATGCACAGATCATAAGTTGTACCATGGTGTTATACTAAAAGTCCCGCTCAGTAAATCGACACCATCGCCTTATTAACACCAGAAGTACGAGGTCGAAACGTCGCGATCAATACCTGCAGGACTCTTGCAGGTGAAGGTAAGGTAAAGCCGGGTGCACACGAGCCAAAGGCCCAAACAGCAGGTGATTATACCGGTAGCATGTATAGGAGCATTGCTACTCCCCCCTGGACGGGATGCTAATCCATCGCAGGGTACCCCCCAGCAGTATGTCGCCGATACCCATTAATTTATACACCAGTGTGAGGAGAAACAAAGTAGAGTAAAGTTCCTTGTATAAGGAAACAACGCAACGGGCGAGGCTCGAACCCCGGACCTCCAGATCTGGAGATCAAGCTGTTGACAGGCCAGACACGCCTACTATCGTAAAGCCCCCTGCAAACGGACGCAACATTGTTGGATGTTACATGTTGCGTCCGTTTGCACACCCTGTTGCGTGTTGTTGGATGTTGTTGCGCAAAGTTTGAAACCGGTAAAACTATTCAGCCAACAACTCCCAACATTTCTTTTGTTCCGTGATCGCCGAAGCGTAGCGCAACAATGTTGGATCCGTTTGCACAGCTCTTCCAACACTGTTAGGGCTGCGCACGAGCATTACGCATGGTTTACAAAGACTTATGGGTTGTATCCTTCCCACGATGCACTGCAGGTCCCAACATTGTTGGGAGTTGTTGCATCCGTTTGTACACCACTGCCAACACGCACGCAACAACTCCCAGCATTGTTGGCGCAACAATGTTGGGAGTTGTTGCGTCCGTTTGCACGCAGCCTAAGATAAACAATAAATGAGCCTAACGATGTCATCGTATATAACTTGGTACCATTTTCCGCGCAAGCTTCAGCGACATCCATATACAGGTCACCAACAGTCTCCACAGATTGAAAGAATAATGGATGAAGAATTTTCTGCAAAAACGTGAAAAAGTCAATACCTCATAAATGTGTTATCTTCTACAAATTGGTAAAATATTGCTCCTGCGCGCCCGATTTACCTGCGACATAAAATATCAGTAACAAGTTTCGCGTTCAGGTCATAAATCAACATGAAAAATCGTGATCCCTAGCTTACTGTAAGGAACTCAAACTTGGTTAGTGAAAGGTATGTATTGTCGTATCGGTACATGTAGTAAATCGACTAAACTGCATTTGTCATTGTAATGTAGCGAAACGACCAGTATTGGTAGCTGAAATTTTAAGCAACCTCTCATGTCGCTCGTACTTATTTCCACTACTACGACATTCTCGACATTCTGAAACTCGTAGTAGAGTGACAAAGGCTACCGCGTTTTCCCGCAAAAATGACCCTGGCTCACGCACGCGCATTTTCTTAGTACTAAGAAAATCTGGCACACGTAGTCGTCGCAGTTTCAGAATCTGAAGGTCTCTATTAAGCAACCATTACCTTGACAAGATCGAGCTGCCGTAGATAAATAAGACAAACAACAATCTTGACACGTAGATCAATCGGCAAGTCTTGAGGAAGAACTAAGTTGACTGGAGCTTCGCTGTTGTCTCTCTGTGGGGATCCCGCTGTGCTTGCCTGCCGGGTTGGACTCAAGAGTAGGGAGAATGCTGTCAGAGGTGACTCATTCGTAGGTTCTGTGTTGGTCTCTTTCTTGGCCCCACAGTGTTTTAGAATAATCTGCAACCGAAGACTAAATGTTTTATCACCGTCATCACCATTGTCATCACGTCAGTGTCATCGTCATCGTCATCATCATCATCATCGTAGTCGTCGTAGTCGTCGCCATCATCATTAGAGACTTTAGGGGCTTTAGGTTCCTACGACGCGACGGCAATGAGAACGCCCTTAAAAAGTGAATTTGCGTTCTTTCATCCTTTATCGAAATTATTCCTACCCACTTACTTTGTCAAATGTAGGCGAACCATCCTGGAGTTGAATTCCTAGGCACCATATCCAAGTACAGAAAGAGAAATAAAATTTCGCCGTTGCTCGTTTACGTCCTCCATAAAATGCGAAACTAGGCATGTTCACGTCGTAGTCGTGCAGAAACGGGCAGAGAAATGTACAAAAAAGCGTGGTGCACGTGCAAAGTTGTTGTTTTGCTAACAAAACCTATTGTTTGTTTTTTTTGACGTTCTTGTTACCGTCGGCGTCGATGGATCTTAAAGTCCCAATTAGGAACCTTCAGCGACGACGACGACAACAACGTCAAAAAACAATCGGTTTTATGAGCAAAATAAATGCTCTGCACGTGCATCACGCTTTTTAGTACATTTCTTTAACGTCCACTACACGACTACGATGTGAAACCTCCCAATGCGAGGTTTTATGGAGGAGGTGGACATACTACGACAAATTTTCCCTTCTCTATTTGAACATGGATAAAGCCCTTAAGAACTCAACTACAGGAAAAGTCGCCTACACTTGACGAATTGAGTGGTTCCAAATAGACGCGATAAAGTTTGAAAAGACGCAAATTAATATTTTTAGTGACGTTTTCACTGCAGTCGTCGTCGTCTTTCCTTAAGGTCCCTATCATCATCATTATCATCATCATCATCGTCATTATATTTGAAAGTCTTCGTTAGAAACACTCCTAGGAAACGAAAAATTTTCAACCTCTAATAAACCTGAAATCAGCGTGTGGAAGTTCGATTGCTTATCAGATTCACCAGATTACTCAAAGCTCAAAGCCATTCTCTCTCCGAGTATTTTTAGCTCATCTCTTTAATCTTGCCTTCAGACTTCTATGAAACAGCCAACTAAGTTTCCTGCTAGCTCTCCCGTGACCATCATTTGTCAATGGCGGTAACAGCAACTTCAGCCCAACACCTTTGTAACCAGTCATCATGACAAATTCAATTGAATCCTGTGACAAACTTAATTGAAATATATGAAATGAATCATATTTTGAACTGGGGATAAAGCCTATGAAATTGAACATAATCTTCGCCGTAGAATAAACAACCTAAGCGGTTGAAAAAGAACGTGAAAAAATTCAGGCTTGACCGGGACAAAACTAAAAGCTTTTCTTGTCCGATGAAGAATTACCTGTAAAGCCTCCTCGTACGCTTTCGATGCCATGAGTAGATCAGCGAGCATGTTAGTGGCTGTAAAAGAAACAACGTGTTAATATATCAGCAAAAGATGTTTGCCTCGAAACTGCGGATTTCCAAAAGATGGACAAGGTTTTGGGACGTACGAGTCATAATAATATGACATAGTGATATACATGAAAATACTTAATTATCCTCTTCCCTTAAGGAGGTTTTCAGAAATCATGACACAAGTAATTCAACCAAAACATAACAACGTTAAGATACGTTTCTTGGAAACTGCCCACCCACCCCTCCCCAAAGCCAACATTAACACTTACTTATCACTTAAGGCAAAATGTTGGCTTAGGGGAGGGGTAGGTGGGCAGTTTCCCAGAAACGTTTAATGATCGGTGATCAGGGTGGTGCGTGAACTCCGGGCCTACGGACTACAAGTCCAGCGCTCTAACCACGCCGCTACGCTGCATACTCTAGTAGCCGTTTCAAACGTACAAAATTGCTCGAGCCCGACTTAAAAGAAAAGGCCACGACTTTAAACTATAGTCACATCACAGGATTGCACTAAAAAAAAAAAACCAAGTGCTCAGCTTTACACATATCATTATGTGGTTGGGTTACGAGAGGTAAAAGACCTTATTCAAGATAATTATACCCGTTATCTGAAGCGTGCTATAATTAGTTTCATTTGCAATTGAAAGTACCCACCTTGATTATTAAAATGTTCTGGATATTGTGAAAATGCAGCTTGAAGAACCTTAATGGCTTCTTCCAAGTTCTTGTTTTCATGATGTAGCTAAAATGAAAGAGTCATAATTAATTTGACATAATACTTTAATATTATTGAATAATTACAACCCTTCAAGCCGCATCACCCAGATACAAATTTCCCAGAATCTCAAAATTAATGATCCGCCTTTGTCCTACCTTTGCCATTTCACACACAAGGTCCATATACTTTGCCCCGTCATCAAAATTTGATGACATAGCCTACAAGAGAAAGAAAATGATCAAGGGTTACTTACTTTAATCAACAAAAATTATGTCACGCGACACAGTACAGAACAGTAAGTTTAATGGCTAACGGATCAGCGTTTTAACTCAAAGAAGCACCATTGCCTTCATCAGTCTAACTTTTCATCTTGATGGTGCACTGCTTATTTAAGGGCAGCACTTATTTAGGTAAGAGCTTACTAAGAAATCTTTCTTTCTATTTCTTTGTTTTACACATTATTATGTAAAGGAATCTTCTCCTTCCAGATCCAAGACATGTTTGTAAAAAAATTTTCAAAAAACAATCAAATCAATAAAGGTATCTGCCACATAGTTGCTGAAAGGTTGTGGCCCTTAATTGAGCTGATGCCTGTTATATCATTTTTATTTTGCTCCTGGGTGCAATGCTCTTCTGGAAGCCATGCAATTTCAAGTATACATGTAAAACATGGTATACAATTCTAGCATAAGCTAGGCTACGTTGTAAGGTAAAGACCAGCCTAAACTTGAATTTTAGGGGGAAACATGTACTTACTTGGCATGCCATTTCATAACTTTCCAAGCTTTTCTTAGGATTGTCCATCTGATAGTATAGAGCGGCACGATCCCACAGGATGTTTGCATTGCCTGGATCCACCTTTAAAGCTGCATAAAGAAATTAAAATAGTTGGAAATGCAAAATTCCCACAAGGACCAAAAAAGGTGAGGTATCACCTAGCAATTCTCTGACAATCCAAGAGTCTTCTGGATATGGCAGCAATCTCCCCCATCTTCCGTATGAGTCATCAAAGGGTTTACTCAGAAATGGATATGTTGTGGTTAATTTTTTATTCCAGGTAATTTTTTTTTTTTTTTTTTTTTCAACTTCATTAGCATGCATTACCATACCCAAAAACAAAAGAAAAACAAAAATTATCTGAGATAAAAAATGAGCTGCAACAGATACATTAATTTTCACCTTGGTCATAGAAAAACTCACCTTGGTTATAACAAGTCAGTGCTTGGTTTAAGTTATTCTGTTCAATTGACATCATTGCAAGCTTTGCCCATTCTTCTGAGTCTCCTGATTTACTGAGATATGCCGCAATAAGAAAGAACTAGAATGTAGGGAAAAGGGCGTGGCTTGTCAGCATTACCCCTCTGACTATCAAAAGAAATGGTCGTTATTCATGAAAGGGCCAGATGGGGAAAAAACGTATGTGAAAGATAAAATTTTCTCCTGTGATACTAAATCAGCAATCTTGTTACAGTAAGACCCCATAGGTAAGAACTTTGTGATTTAAGAATGTGCTGGCAGAAATTTGCCATTTCAATACCCAAAAATATAAGTTCACCTGTTTAGCCAAGCAATACCACACAAACTTCCTATATAAACTGGGTAACAGTTAAATTATGAGAAGAATTTTAACCATGGGAAATTGAATTTGAGATTTGCAAAATTACTTTATATTACCAGAAATTGTAAAAAACTGTAATTCCCACAACAAAAACAGTTTTATATACATGTAAAGTGGAGACTAATTTCCTTCATGGACTTTGCATAAAGGAGGTTTGGAATTTATAGTTGTGAATATATTCAGTGGTAATTTTTTTTAAGGACCAAACACTAGTTTATGTATTTTTCTGATCCTTATCCAAAAAGAACTTACTTATAGGGAAAATTGCCAATAATGACCCCAAAATACAAGAACTTTTTTTACCAGAGTTACATGTGGTTTTTTTTTTACTGTATTTTGCTTTCTGTTTTACATGCACAAATAATAATTTACCTGAAGAGCCTTCTCTTTATCTCCTTGCTCCTCAAACATCATTCCTAAAGTCTGGAAAGGTTCCGAGCACTTAGGAACTGCACAAAGAAAACATCACCCAAAAACAAAGTAATGAATGTCAAGGATTTACTATTTTTTTTATCATTATTTACAAAACTCTAAACAAACATCTTATCAGATGAGACTGGAACCAGTGGAAATAACAATTAGCACTATATAATGGGCTGAATAATGGCCACAGAAAGTTTTAAGTAAATGAAATGGCAAAGAAATGCAGAAATGCATAGTGGTATTACAGGTGATCGATTCTTACATTGCATTGTAGTAGATAAAATTTAAAGAGATTCAAAATGTGACCAACCTTGTCGAATCAAGTCCATACAAATTCCTTTGGCTTTTTCCATCTCTCCTCTGGCCCACAACATATTAACATGGCCCATTGTATGCTTGTGTTTAGCTGGTAGCTCACAAAGTTTACGCCGTGCAGCCCTACGCCGTGGAGCCCTGAGCTGTTTGATTTCTTCCATAAACTCATCTACTCCAGTTCCGCCAGGCTTCTGCGCACTTTTTGCAGCAGAACCTTGTAATAAGAGATCTGTCATTCTAATTGGTGTTTGGGCTGTTGCTGTTTGTCGCAAAGAAGATGAAATGTTGTTTGGTTTGCCTGAGTCCCGGACTGGACTCTCTGTGGCAGAGCTTAGGGCTAATGCCTGAGAACCCATTTCTGACAGCTGCGTGAATATTGGCTCTGATACAAGAATCACCATTTCTTGATTACTAGTGGTCATGGCAACATCTGGAGAACAGGACACAAAATGCATAAAACCCTTTTTAAAAAAGCAGTATCTTTCCTTTTGAGTTTTTCTAAGGGTACATTCCTAGCCAGAGCGGTCATTTTGAAAATGAAATATTAGTCTTTTCTCAAAATTTTGCTAAAACCCATCTCTGTCAAGCATACCATTTTGGAATAAACCAATCTGGTTGGATATTCATGAATATTAGTGGAATTCTCCTGATGAACATCACTCTTAATGCAACGACAATCTTAGACATTAGGGTAACAAATTTTAGCACTGCCATTCTGAACAAGTTAGACTACCTTAGTCATGCGATGATGGTAAAGAAATCCGCCAAAAAGTGTACTGCCATTGAGACTTTGTATTTAGCTTAATAAATCCGTTGCTTCAATATTTTTATTTCCCCATTTCCATGATACACAAAAATTTCATTGAAAAACCAGGGACTTAATGGAAAACGATGTCTCCAGATACCCATTGAGGGGCTCCATTTTAGGTCTGTGCAGAGTGCGAAGATGTCAAATAGTTGTACTAGACTAGTAGCCTGCAAGCAAGCTCTCCAGGGCGCTCTGGCAGCGGGGCCGGAAAAGGAAGGGGAGCTTGCAACTATTTCTCTGGAATTTGAATTCCACCTCCAATTCCCCCATAGCTCCCCGTCCACTGAGCAGTCAGATTTCCACCAATCAGTGCAAAGCGGAAATGAGCATGAATGTAAACAAACATTGAAAAACACATGCCAACAGTAATGATGTCCTTACTAATGTCATCTCTGCCAATTAGCATTTCACATCCACTTTTTCAATGCAGATATTCACATTCCAGAGATGTAGTTGCAAGCTGTCCTTCCTTTTGATGCCCCGCTGCCGCAGCGCCCCAGAGAGCTTGCTTGCAGGCTCAGGCTATTGTACTAGATGATTCACCTGTTATATATAGAAAGAGTAAGATTGGAAATGATTTTGGGGTGGGGGGGGGGGGGAATGGTAGACTTCACAGGCCCAAAGGTACCAGTAGAGTGGCTCAATTTACAGCTGCGCAGAGTGCAAAGATGTCAAATAGTGGTACTCAGGATGATTCACCTGTTTGGGGTATAGAGTATCAGATTGGCAATGAATTTTTAATGATAGACTTCGTTAGTCTTCTATTCAAAAGTGGATTATGCTGTCTCACTCTGGAAGCTTTGCAGCTCACTCAGGGAAGAATTCCCCAGTCTCGCAGTGACTAGGGGACTGGGGGATCTTTGTCAAAACTGCAAGTCTTCCAAGAGGAATGAGGACTTGGTAGGTGTCACGAATGGCAACCAGAAATCAAAAGTCGATGATGTGAAACTTGATGTCTACAAGTAATCTTGAACTGGACAAGCATATTTTCTGCTCACCTGTGGGTTCAGCTCTTTCTTCACTGAGAGTATTAACCTCTGTGGTTTGTAGCCCTCCAGTTTCCCCATCTCCCTGATCATCTCCGTTTCCATCTTGCGTCTCGTTCTCATCTTCCACATCAGCAGATCCTGCACCGCTTTCAATCCACTCAGAAAAGCTTATCTCTCCACGAACATACTTCATAAGAGCGGCAATCCGATCGTCCTCCATCTTTAAAGTCTTAGCTTCTGAGAAAAAAATAAGCGATATTTCACCGTTTCGCGTCCGCCATATTTGGCCTGGATACTAAGCAAGAAGTCTCGGCTGCTAAGGTCATCCGGGAATGTTTTGAATTTCCCTTTTGCATGGACTTCTGGGTAGCACGCTGTTTTCTCCGCGTTTCAGTTCGCGTTCTCGTCTCGTTGGTGAATTTAGAAGGTACCTGTATTTTCGGTGCCAAATGTCGCGAGTTTACATCGGAAACCTAGGGAATAATGGCTCTAGACGCGAGCTAGAACGAGAATTCGAACATTTTGGTCCCCTCCGCGACGTATGGGTCGCTAGAAATCCGCCTGGTTTTGCGTTTGTCGTGTTTGAAGACTCCCGCGATGCGGAAGATGCCTGCCGTGAAATGGATGGAAGATATGTTTGCGGAGAGAAAGTTCGCGTGGAAATGGCTCGAGGGCCAACCCGGGGTGGAAGATCTCAAAGATCAGGAATAACTGAAAAATGTTACGAGTGCGGAAGAGTCGGGCATTACGCTCGGCAGTGTACAAGACGCCCCGGTGGTGGTGGAGGAGGTCGAGACTTTCGAGACCGAAGAAGACGCTACTCGCGCAGTCGGTGAGTTTCAAAACTTTTTCCTCGGTTAAGTAACATTTAATAATGTTCGTTTCATACCATTGTTGAATTCATTTTTCGGGCTATCGATCCTGATGAGGGATTTAACAATGCGACGCGGTAAAAATCGAGGTGAATCGTAGAGCTCAACACGTCGGATCCTATACCCTTGCTTATGGTAGCTTAGCTTTCGTTTTTACGTGGATCTGGGTGAATCAGTACGATTCCGGCATTCATTTCAAAGGTAACCCACAGCAAGAAGTACTACAGTTTCCAGCGGTTGGAGTCCTAAGCGAAGATCTTCCTATAGCTTTTGTTTTCTAGTCCATCAAATGAAGCTCCTTTTATGCAAATTTAGCGTACTACCTAATTAATCTTCTCCCACAATTTCCATATGTTAGTCAAGCTAATAAAAACTAAGTTTGACTACTTAGAAGAAGCCTTAATTTTTGATCCTTTCCTTCGTTGTAGATTGCAAAGCATTAAGTGTATGGTTACGTTTCTAGAAAAAAATAGTGTTATTCATTGTCAGCAAATTTACATTGAATTTTTTTCTGTAAAGTTTAGCTATAGTGTTTTATCTTTGCTCAGTACTGTAGTATTTTAAAGCTCCTACCGATTCCTATGGCAACTGAGTGTGCCCTCAATGGACATAAGCACAAGCATGGGAATCAATACCTTTTCTTTAGCTTGTGCTTATTTGTTGATTCTTTAATGTGCAAACCTAGCGAGGAATGAGTTCTTTTGTGGGCAAAATGGGTTGACACAAAAACTGCTACACGTTTGATTCACAATCACAAGTGATAACTTCTAAGCACATTTTGGAAAGGAGCTTATGAAACTAATGATACAGAGTTTTGTTTCATACATCAGGGAGTTAAACTATTGCGTCAGTTGTCAATTCAACTGATGAACAATGTATGCATCTCTCACACTTCCAGAGGTGATTCTACCTACCCTGGGTGCGTGCCTCTGTTCTACTCTCCCCTGCGGCGTCTACGAGTGACACGCTTTCGACCTTCCATCGCAACTGCAAGCATATAGCTTATAGCTTCTCTACCCACGAATGTGCCGGGTTTAGCAAATCACTTCCCTAGCATTACTGCCCAGCGTCTCTTCTCTGGTACTTATAGCAGTGAGTAAGTAATGCCTCATTATCCACATAAGTCTGACTCAAGCTATTAAACCACAGGGCAGTTATTTAGTAATGTAACCTTATTTTCATTTACGTGTCATGCACATTCAGAGGGCCGTAAGTTAGAAAACTGTAAAAGGTTATTACGTCTCCCTCTTGAAATAAAGTTATTGTATTGTATATTATAAACTAGTTTTTCAATTTCTGAACCCATCTTTTAATGCTGTGCTTTAAGAAAATTTTCATGGGCTCAAAAGCTCTAAATGCTCAATGTTCAATGTTTTGTTCAGAAACTAAGATGTCCTTGTTGCCCAATAGCAAAAGTAAGTTCTCAAGGGCTATACAGGGCACTGCTAATATAATGCACAGTCCTCCGCTTAGAGTTCGGAATAAGTGTTTTGGAATATTCTGGGACTTACATTTTTGGCCCATGTACAGTGTACATTGTACAGTGTCTAGCCAGAGAAACGAGTTGACTTGTTGCTATCAATAAAGCTTTTACTTCTGGTGTGAGATTTCCCTTTGGGCACAGTACATGCACAACTTAATTGTGGTTATTTGAAACCTTTTCATTGGAACCCTTCATGCAGAAGTCAAATTTAACATTTTGATTGTTATGTTCAATTGTTATTTTTTGCTGTCTATTTTGCAATTCAATCTTGTTTAAGACAGACTTTTAACAGATATGACTCTGTCTGCCCTTTTTCTCAGTAATCTTAAGTAAAAAGAGATTTTCCAAATGTGCTGTTAGGGTTTTGCTTTGCTTTGAATATCTGAATTCAAAGTTGCTTATAGTATAAAATACACAAGTAACATTTCTTTAAGAATAATTTATTAAAGGAATAAATAATAATAATTAGCCAGTGCTACTTCTCTGTATAGAGTAATATCCTGTCATTATATTAACCATTTAAATAACCCACTGATAAAATGAGGCAGAAAATCAAGTTGTAATTGACTTAAATGAATTACATCAGGAGAGACCGCATAAATTTTGTATCATTGAGACAGGAAAGAATTATGAGGGCCATTTATTTAAGGAAAGATAAGGCGCAAACTATCCCGTATAAATGGCATATTTCTTTTGAAATTTAGCTAAGGTGGGTCTTATCTAATAACGTCCCTTACACCTGTTCTTTGATAATACACATCTTAGTAAGTGTTCCATTTATATGGGATAGTTTGCGTCTTATTTGGGACAAGTCTTTTTTCCTTGTATAAATGGCCCTATTGTGTTTTGGAGATAGAAATCCTTGAAGAATTCAGGATTGAATCTCTCCCGTAGGTTTCTTATTATTTTGTGTTAAGCAAAAAAATTAACTCGCTCATCAAGTTAGACGTTGGAGTTTGTAAAATAAGGTTGAACCATTGTTAAATTTAAATTAAAAACAAGTAAATTAATGTTATTTCTTTGTTAAATTTGTATGTGGAATATTTTAGTTAGTGAAACGATGATAGTCTGAAAGTTTGCTCTCCATACTGCATTAAAAAAGTGTAAAAGAGTGTCGATTGAACAAAGCCTACTGAATAACGGGTTTGCAGGCACCTTGAAAGTCCTTGAAAATGGCAGTTGGTGCTAGAAAGTCCATGAGTTTCAGTGCTAACTTTATCCAACCCAACAACTGTTAAAGAAGAGAAGCAAACACAGAAAGACCGTCAGGATAAAATTGCACACGTTGTGGAAGGACTTAAAAAGACATAGACTCAGGGCCACTCTTTTTTGCGCTCAGTGGAGTCCTTGAAAAATGGGACATATGTCCTTGAAAGTCCTTCATTTTTTTGTTAAAAAAAGGGTATGGAGCCTTTGAATAAGAGTTGGTGAAAATGGAAAGCTGTTGTGTAGTTGCATCTTCAGTTTTATGGTTGTATTCATAACATAACTAAAGTTTGAATAAAGTGTTTAAACTTGTTGTTTAGAACAAAGCTAAAACAGTTGTTCCTCTGATTGTTTTTAATACATGTCCTTTAAAAAAATAATCATGAGAAGACTTGTTAGAAGGTTAAATTAATACTCTGTCAACACCCAACTAAAATGAAGCATTCTCTGTTTGAAATAAAAATACTGGTTCCTCTTGCTATTCTCACCTTGATAGTAATCTACCGTCACAAACATTTTTATACAGCTCAGTGTAATCTACGTAAGGCTGTAATTAAAAATATTCCCACATTTTGACTATACGTGCAATGATAACAGTTTAAAATATGTCTAAAATATTTGTTTTTTCAATCTCTTTCCTGACATGATCAACAAGGAATGCTCGATTGGAGTTATTTCTTTTTGCCTTGATTTATGTTATATGGGGACAGTACTTTGTCAAACAACAAAAGAACATTATTTTCTAGAGTTACTTTTCATTTTATTTTTAACAGATTATTGTATTATGTATCGCAAAGCAAGTATTTTTGACCTGAAGCATCCTTGATTGTTTTAGATCCCGATCTCGCTCTCCCAGAAGAAGACGTAGTCGAAGCAAAAGCAGAAGTCGGTCACCAAGGTTAGTAAATTCCAAATCTGCCAGTAGAGATGAGTGCAAATCTTTCACCTTCATAATCAATGCATTAGTCTTGCTTTTTGCTCTTCTTAGATGCCTGTACAAACGAAGTGCCACATAGGAAATCCTAAAAAACACCCTAAGTATTGTTAAGGGACAATCGCAGAAATATGTCTTGACTTAGGAAGGGTAACTTTGTGAACTGAGGTTCTAAATGGTACCTCCACAACATGACAAAAGTGCTGTCTAATAGCCCAGGGCTAAAGTAACGACCTGTCTGGCTAGCATGTCAGTTTGTTTATAGTTGTCAGATGGGTAAGCAACATTTTCCAAAACAAAGCAAATGTTAGGTAAAAGGGGATGGATAGGCCTGTATGACTGCTTCAGGCTAGTTAACCACAGCCTGCGTGAATGGAAACATTTTTATATTATTATTTTCTTCTCACCTTGAGGTTACTTTGCAAGGGCAAACAAAGGCTTGTATGCAAAGCCCAAACAGACGCTTAAACTCCTGAAATTGTCCCTGTTTTCACCTTCAATCATTAAGATTATTTAAAAAGAGAATCTCATATTTCAAGCATCCCTTCAAATGATGATAGAGTAATGTTGTTTTAGATGGCATCCCTTGCAAGGGGTTCAGAATGGGATTGGTCCAGATTCTTGGGTTGGTGATGCACCAAGCCCTCTCACATGCATGTATCACCTTTGGACTCAGACAATTGGTGCTTGGCTAGTAATAGAAGGCCAATTTTTTTCTTATGATATTCTTTACCTTTACTTTTAGAAGGCGTTCAGGATCATATGAAAAAAAGTCAAAGTCTCGCTCTAAATCTCCCAGTAGGAGTCGTTCTCGCAGTCGCAGCCAAAGCAAGGAGAAGTCCAATAAAGAAAGGTACATGTATAGAGTTATGATTCACCTGAAAGCTGCTTAAAACCTCAATGACAGCCCTGACATGAAATCTAAAGTAAGCCTAAGGGCCACTCGTTTTGTTGTATCAACATTTGAACAATTTTGGTGCACAGAATGGCTCTATTTTCACTTTCTGTGTCATGTTTGATTCAGGAGTACCAGTCCAGACAAGAGCCAGGACAAAAGGAAAGAAGAACATGAAGATGCCGAAGAGCAAGCTACTAAAGAGGGTACTGAGAAGAAAGTTGAACTGGAGCAGAAGTCACGCAGTCCCTCACCTGCCCCGAATGAGGAGGAAAATCAGAACAATGATGATGAAGCTGAAGGCAGTGCTGATGCTGATTAAATAAGATTGTATTCAATGAAAAGAGAATACAGTAAAAACCCGCGGCTAGGACCCTACATTTTGCTAAGTTAGCCTAAACAGATTCGTTCATAAATGGTAATTAGCACAAAATGATTTAGGCTGTTTAGGTTCTTAAATAGGTTCTTAGAGCATTTTTGGAGTAATAAGGCTGCAGTGTCTCCAAAGAGGATCCTACATGTTGACTTATCTTATTTGCCCAATAGTAAAAAAATTTTTTTTAGATTTTAGAAAATGAGAACCTGTTTCAAAGTTTAGGCTAAACGGGTTATTGTATAGAGGGGGCCTATCTGGCAAATTGTAGCCTAACAGGTTCTTAGTTGCGGGTTTTTACTGTAATGGAACGTAGAGGGAATCGCCCTGTCTAGCCCTTCGGATATTTGAATTTCACTAAGGTTATTTTGAGACAAATTATAACACTTGTATCAATCGAGAGTTGATTTCCAGAGAGGCCTGCAAACTTTAATTCATTGTTGTCAAGAGAGAATTCAACAGTCAAAATTACAATATTCAGTGCATTTTTTGCTTTGAGGCAGTCACCCATGGACTTGATCACGTTTCAACAATAAATTAAAAGTTGCGGCCATCTTAGTGATTCGACTTCCCTTAAACCGGCAACCTCTAAAATAACGTAAGTGAAATTCACATATCCCTGCCAACACACCGATTCCTTTTCTGTTCCATTATTCTTTCTTGAGACTATCAAAATATTGACCAATGCATGCAGTTTTTAGGGACCCCAGGCAACCACAGTCATAGTACCCAAGATCAAGGAAGTCGGAGAAGACAAGGGAAAAAATTTGCGCTTTTTTTTACGCATGTACAGTCTGTTCTTAATACACACGAGTTGTAAATCCAAAATTTTGAATGATTGCATGTTGTTGTAAAAGATTTTTCTCCATTGTGAAGGATGTGCTCAAAACAAGAAATTTTAATGTTCCCCGCAATTCCTCCAAAATGCACCTTTTACAGTCTTTACTTGTTATATCCTGTGAACAGACCCCCGGGGAATTTGGGAGACATGTGGGAGCGTTTAGACCTTCTCAGTCCCCCGCACCACCCCTTGAGTTTTTTTTCCTTCCTCCATCCTTTTGCACTTTCTTAGCACTTGCCTTATGGTCGACTAGAAAGCCTAGTTTCTTAAAAATCCCCTTGGTCACAACATAGGGTAGTTGACCTCAGAGCACTTGCCCAAATCACCGTTTGACTACAACTACCGGAATCCTTGAGGATGTTGTTGTCTTTTCCGAATGAAGGATTTGGTTGGTTGAAGTTCACCGAGATTGCTACGCTGAACTAGTAAAGGAATTTTAATTTGGGTATTTTTAGTCAAGTGATGTCATCATGTAAATGCCCATTGTCTTATAGTAAGTAACCATCAGCATGATTACATGATTGAATAAATGACATAATGCAGTCGTTTCGAAAGCGAGAAAGCATTTCTCGCTTCTTTAATGTGGTGTTTTTATTTTAATCTCGAAATTTTTGGTTACTGATAGCTTATGTAATATTTGTAACATTCACTGGGCAAAAGTTTGTATTTTCTGGCTTAGTACAAGTTGTATGTAGTCATATACTATGGTTTTTATTACATGTATTGCATTATTGCTCAGCTTCGTTCACTTTAGCCTGCAAAACAGGCGTATTTTGGGGCGGGATCCATGAATTGTTTTCAGGATAACGTTGTCCCGCCATCTTGGACGTTAATACTACCAGAGAGTTGGGACGAGTCAAAAAGTGTTTTAGTGTTTTTGGTTGCTTTTCAAGATGGCGGCCACGATCAATGTACCTCCGAGTTTTCGTTAAAAAACGCCTGCTCTGCAGGCTACGTTCACTTTAAAACCTTGACCCTTACATTCCTATAAGGAATCAATATTTACTTTCTCCTTGTAATATTACTGCTTTATTAATGATAATCAGCTCTTTAGATTAAAGTAGTGATAAGAAAAGTTGTTACAGTGTGAGAGAATGTGTTATAGTGTATACTGACTTGAAGGGGTCTAAAGAGTCGCGGGTAACTCAGCTGCCTTAACAGGGAGCTTAAACAACCGCGACGGAAACGAATACGGTAAGAAAGCGAGGTTTAGATAAGAGAGAATGGTTTAGATAAACAAAACAGCAACTTTGCACGTGCATCACGCTTTTTTGTCGATTTCTTTGTCGTCACTGCACGACTTCAAAGTGAAAGTGTCTAATTTCACGTTTTTCGGAGGACGTGAACTCAAGACAACGACTTTCCTTTTCATTTCCTGAACTTCCATACAGACCTTTAGAAATCAACTCCAAAAAAATGTGCCAACATTTGACGAATTGAACGAGATTGGAAAAGTGCGATAGTGTGAAGGTGCGCAAATTCACTTTTTGTGACATTTACGCAGCCGTCGCCGCTCTCTAACATTCGTTCAATTCGCCTCCACTTTTTCAAAGAAAATCAGCTTAAACAAGTTAATTGAACATAAATGTCAACTAATCTTCTCGATCCTTTTGATTTTTTGCGCAGCGTTAAATTTTATACATCAAATGGTTGTCGCTGTTAGTAAAAAGCGACGTTTCTTGGTGTAAACAATTTACGTTCCCGCTTTTTAGACAGAAGAGCTCAGCTTCTGGCTCTTTCCGTCTCCTTTACTTGCTCTAAAAAACTTTAATCTGATTTGAAGCATCAGCTATAATAATTCTTCCCATTAAATCTACCGCAACTCCACATGGATTACATAGACCCTCTCTTGCACATTCCGCAATCAGGTGGCCATCTTCCGCTGAGAAGACAAGTAGACTGTTCTTCATACTGTCAACCAAAAGAATGTTGTCATTGCCATCAACAGCAATGGCTTCCGGGCTGAGCAAGTTAAGCTCCGTAAAGGGAAGTGCGATGTTTCGAACCATGCTGCCGTCCCTTTTAAACACTTTAAATCCGGCATCTTTGGCCATTGAAACCACGATCTCGCCTAAAGACAAAAGAAAGCTTCTAATAAGTGAATTTTACTTATGGATACTTGTATTATAAGTTTTCATTAGCGGCATTGCAGTACAAGAAATCATTTCTATCTTATACGTCCTGTTAGTTCAGTGTCCTACGAACTGTCAGACCCAAGAGTGACTAACATCAATTTTCTCAAATCAACATCAATACATCATCAAGAGAAAAAGTTATGAGAATTGGTACTATGATCACTAAAGATCAAATTCTCTCATGTAATTCTTTTCTCTCCTTTTGCACGCGCGTCCTCGAAATTCCCCTTCGTTATGACCATCGGTTTATCAATAAACGGATGCTCGAACAAGGAAAACTAGTTTGACGAGAGAAAACAGGATTGACTAGTCCAGAAGTTCGAGGTCAGGAAGAACCTCCTTGGCTCCAGTCGCAAGGTACGTAGCTGAGAACAGGTACGCGGAAAAAAGGTGCTCTCAATCTTTTACTTACCTTTGCTGTTTACAGCAATACCGGAGATCTTTCGTTGAAGACCATCGTCATCGTCTAAAGTGCCGACTTTGAAATGTGACAAATATTCTGCGGAGCTACTGAACACGTAGATAACTTGTTTCTCGCAATCAGCAACGTAGACACGCCCTTCTTCATCAACAACAACATGGTTGAGCCTTCCAGCGGTCTGTGAAACTCCTTCGGCAGGTTTCAACACTCCTAGATACTCTCCTTTAGAGTCAAACATCAGTAATGACGATCGGCCCCAATCACACACGAAAATCTTTCCATATTTACTCACAGCGACGCTCATAGGACCACCCAGGAATTCACCTTTTCCGTCACCTTTCTTTCCAAAACTAAACAGGAACACGCCGGAAGAATCAAACACTTGAACGCGAAAATTGTTCCTGTCGCATACGATTATCCTGTTTTCTTTATCCACTGCGATTCCCCTTGCTCCTTTTAACTGCCCTGGTTTTTCCCCAGAGCTCCCTATCGCCAACGTCGGTTCCTTTATGTCTTTGTACTCACGTGCTTCGCAAGGCACGTGCACAGCAAAAGGGCTGTCGTTTACTGGAAATCTCCGGATGGTGACTTGAATGAGATGGAGGCCTGGTAAGGAAGGACTGTAAGTGACGCTGTGTCTCCCAGCATTCTGTGCGATCACATCACCAACGATGATGGTGTCATCCGGAGCTTGAATCTGAACATTGACGTCACCATTTTCACATGCGATTGGCTTTCCTTTTCTGTCCCTGAAAAAATGTTTGCATTCATATCATTTTTGAACAAAAATTTCAACCTCAGCAGAATATAAAGGCGCTTTTCAAAAGTCACCATGAACAATGAAATCTTTATTCCTTCTAGAAATTTTCGCTAAAACTCATTTCTGCTGTGCATACTATTTAGGTCTTAGACTGATGTGGCTGTGCAGTCCTGATTAATAGTGGAATTCTATTTGCAAAATTTAACCAGCGGCTAGCGTTATCCACCTTTTGAACAACTGGGACCACGTAATTAACACATTCAACACTAATCGCTTTTCTTCAGAATTTTTCGGCGTCAGAACCGGTCGGTATTAGAATTTTGCTTAACTTCGATGTCAGACCAATGATCAATGGGCAAGAAAAGGGTGTATCTTTGCACACCTGGTTACAACCGTAAAATGAGCCAACTGGTTGACAGTCGCTTCTTGAAGGCCACGCCCTTCTGCTGAAGAGGTAGCGTAATAAGCATATGATGCTTCTATGGAACCAAACGAGTCTATCATGTTATGCAGTGTCTGGTCATCCGCAAGGAACCTCATCGCATGGTCTTCTCGGGGTTGCAGCTCGTAATGTTGAGTAGCAAGAGATTTTAGTCTGTCAGACATGAGATCTTTTGCTGACAGGAGATAAATTGAATCACCTGATCGGGAGGAATAAATCAATTTCAGTAAAGCGAACTATCAATAAGAACTGATGTTGTGCCGAGTTACCGTAAAATTCCGAAAATAAACCCCGGGGCTTATATTTTTCAAAGGCCCTTTTTGAGGGGCTTATATTCGTAGGGGCTTCTCTACGGAGGGAAATTTGCGTTTCAAAATCGATGGGCTAGCCTTATAGTTGGAAGTAAATTTACCGTTTTTGCTTTGTTCTACTTTGTATTTGAGGGCAATTTCCAAGTACAAGCCCCCGGGGGGACTTATATTTGGAGGGGCGATTTAACGGAGGGTTTTTTGCGTTACGAGTTTGGGGGGCTTATATTTGGAGGGGCTTATTTTCGGAATTTTACGGTATTCTCAAGTTAGTTTGTTACACATAAACTTGAGATTGCGATGTAATTAAAATACCCTCTTAGCTCTCTTCTGCAGAGACAGTCTTTGTGTCGTAGGTAGGCTGGGAGAGGCCGGAAAAATCAAGAACGGAGAGAAAGGTAGGAAGGGGAAATAGAGAAGGGCAGGCTTCCGCCTTTTCTCTTTTCCTATCATCCACTGCGCGGTCGCTAGGTTTTTTGGCATACCCATCGGGAGTCTCTGTGGAAGAGGGAGAGAGAGGTCTTGAGCCTGGATGAAACCGCGTAGCTTGCTAACTTAAAGAGGGATCAGTTTATTCTTAACTAAAAAAAAAAGACGTTCGACAATCAAAGGCACAAGTTGAGAAGGTCCCATGTACGCTTGTGAGTGCCCTTGGGAAAAAATCTAAAACGTATCTCAATATTACCTTCCTCTAGAACTCTCTTGACAAAGTGACATGACACGCGCAATGTATCCCGGGATGCCTCTAGTTTTTTCTTCTGCATTTCCAAAATAGTTTTTCTGTTTATCCTGATCAGTTCCACCGTGGATCGTAGCTCCTTTCTACGTTGTTCTAAAACTTTAATCTTCGCACTGATGCTCTCTTCAATATCTCTCAAGACACCATCAGCCTTCAAGTTGACTCGTGCTAACATCCAATCTAACATGGGAATAGCATTTTCCACCTTGATGCAAACACTCTTTGTTTGGTCCAGCAGGTCTGAAAGTCGTGGTCGAAGTTTGGAGTAGGCGTCCTCAAGGAACTGAGTGTCGTGTTGCTTATGATCGACAAGGGCGCAGTTACGGCAGATACTCACATTGCAGGTGTCGCAGAATAGAGCTAGTTTCTCGTCGGTGTGGGCTGAGCAGTAAGTCGGGCGGTTAAGTTCTCTCAGAGACATGCTTTTCAAGTGATCTGTTGAATAAATTGTAGTTGATCAAGACACGTGCCACACTGGTTAGTGCGGATTGTCAGCAGTCTCGGATCCTTGAGCTTTCGGTTTAATTCTCGCTAGTGAATTTTGACTGTCCCAGACTGAAGACGTTGGAGTGCCCTCTAGTGCTTTCTACGTCCCACCACTCCCAACCCCTCCCCGCAGCGTCACAATTGTACTTTACCTCTATTTATAATTGTGAAACGCTCCTCGGACTGAATTTTGTTCTTTGTCAAAAGTATTTGAACACTAAAGTGCAGTTCGTTTAAAACAGGATCGGATTCCAAATTTTGTTTCTGTGTTTTGCTTGTATTGTTCTTGTTTTATATATTATTTCATGCATGTAATTTTGCCTAAATAGTTAATTTGTCATTCTAGTTGAGACGGAAAACTTTAACTTACCCAATGAGAGAAGCACATGTTGTTTTGTATCCCTCGCTCTCTTGTGAGCCTCCTTGTGAAGCTCGCACAAATAAATCGAACATTCTTTACAACGGACATGCGCTGATGCCTCCTCGCTATCGTCGCAGATGTCGCACCCAATAGCTTCACCTTGTTGAATAAGCAGCAAATCAAGAAGTGAAACAAGAAGAGAATTCGCGGGAAGTTTCCTCACGGCGGAGCGACTTTCCAGCCCCGTTTCCAGTTGACAAGTCGGACATTTGAGTATTTTGTCCTGCATAGGTCGGTTTCGCACAAGGGATTCAATACACTGGCAACAGAATGTATGCAGGCAAGGCAGAATTCGCGGATCCAAGAAGAGTTTGTCGCAGCTTTGACAGGTTAGATTCGTTTTGATGTTGGAAAGCACATCGTCTTGCTCCGTTGTATTTGCGTCTGCTTCTTCGACGAACATGCTACGTTAATCAGACAGACCAAAGCAGTTCTGCCGATCAATGTCCACACAGTTTAGCTCTCCAATTGCTAGAGGCTCTTCGTAAAAATCAAGCCAACAATTTCGGCTGATAAGTTTTCTTATGGTTCTGAAATGTGAAAAAAAAATTCTCAAAAAATTCTTCGGTTATGTGGCTAAGACTGAGACTTGAGAAGAAGACGGTTCTCAGAAATAGGCAGATACTGCTAAGATAAGAATTTGATTCATTGAAAACTGTAAAATACAGACGGAGATCTAGATGTTTGATCCGTAAGAAAATGTAAAGTAATCTTATTACAAACAATGTAACTCCTATTCTTTCTTGCGGCTGTCCAACCAGTTGACATGAATTTCTTTGTTTGATGCACCCACAAATTATGACAACATTTTCTGAAACATTTCCAATAAGGCCCAAAAACGAGGCTTACTTGTTCGGTAGGCATCAGTCACAATCAGCTACAACTCACCTTTCGACGCTCCGATCTCCTTCCAGTGGAAAGTTCAAGTTATTCTCGGTTTTGCAGAGTTTAGTAGGCTCGTGTGACAGCCACGAAAATCAAATAACTGAACAACGGCAATCAATAACTGCAAACATTTAAATTAAGTCGTTTAGACGCCAAACCGACAAAAAACAAAGAGCAACGCTTTTGTAGTTTGTGATTATGTTGTCGCCTATGGGAATTGATCGAGAGGCTTTCACGGGACGCGGCACTTGGCTTTAGTTGTGTATTGGCCATATGCATAATTGGCATTTTTCAAATACAGTAACTTTTGCCTATATGTCAGCAGTCTTTTAATGACACTTTAAAAGGTCAAAAGCTTTAATCGTTCCAAGAAGGCTTGGAAAAGTTTCACGTGATAAAGTCCATATTTTTTCACATGACTATATAATCTTTTCAGCTGACTTTTGAACAAAAAAAAAGTTGATAAGAGTTTATGCTTCGTCTACTGGAATGGTTTGCTAAAATGGAACTTGTAAAGCTATAGTTCAGCCTGCAGGCTCATCTGCAGCCTGTGGCAGTATTATAAGTTCTTTATCTTTCATCGCACAGTCTAGCCCCTTGTTTTCCCGCCAATAATTAAGCGTACCGGCTGTATGAAAACCTTCAGTATCCATGGTAACCGAGGTCTTAATTTCTCAAGAAAGGTTGTTTCCCGACCGTCCCCAGTTTTATCTAGTTTTCCAATTTATCGCCGTTTCTAGCTGCTGAAATTAACAGAAGGTTTTAAAATCATGTGCTGAAATTACTTGTCATGAGAAGCCCTCTCAGGCAATCAAACGTTCGATCAATCCCAGGTCACTGAGAAAAGAGAGATTGACTTTGAAAAACTGTTAGTGCTGGACAGTTTCAAAAACCCCATTTGCAATCCGTTTTGATCTCCTTCTTTTGTTCTCACCAGCGCCTCTTTCTACATTTGCAGTGTGTCATTTACACGTTTCTAAGCAGCTAATGAAGCAGTCAGTTTAATTTTCTATTCAATCACGAGTTAGCCTATAGTTGCTAACGGATGGATTTAGATAGACTACGAGTAGTCCCCATTTCCCCTCAGGGATAGTAGAGCGAGCCAACACGCGAGCGCGCGTGAAAATCACCTCACGCCTTTCTCGCGTGGGATGATTTCACGCGCGCTTGCGTTTCGGTCGCCCTACAATCCCTGAGGAAAACTATTGGGGCTACTCGTAGTATAGGATTTAGATAATTTTAAGCAACAACCTGCTTCTAGACAGCGGATTGAGGTAGGCGATATATGTAGCCTGGGACCCAGGCTCTATAGTGGGAGAAAAGGCAAGAAGCGGGGTGAAATAGCGAAAAAGAATGAGCGAGCGAAGCAAGCACTGGGGTGGACTGGTGAAGGGGAAAGGGCCCAGACTCCCGCTAGGCTCGCTTCGCTCACCGATTTTTTTCGCCTAGTTTTTCACTGCGGAGCCTGGTCCACGGCTAGAAATTTGGATTAATATACCTTCTTGTCTGTTTTTCCTCCCAGTTTTTCCTCCCTCCCAAAGTTTCAAAGAGATAGAGAGAAGAAGTCATTACGTCACGTCACCACACTAGAAAAATTTCTGGACTCTGGACAATTTGACAAACCGAAAACGTCACTTCAAAAGTCAAAAAGTTGCACTGTTTCAAATTTCATCGATCTTATTCAATTTCATTTTATTTTTCGAATGTTGGCGAAATATTCTGGGGTTAAATCCGAAGAAGTTAAAGGACGCGGCGTATCTAATATTTAATAAAAGAAAAATAAAATATTTTTTGTGTTGCGTTCCGACGTACTGCATAAGGCCGGCGCGTGAAATAAGGAAGTTTCATGTCGCAGTCGTGCAACGACGGCTAATAAGAAATGTACAAACAAGCGTGATGCACGTGCAAAGTTGTTGTATAGTTGCTGATTAATTAAACCTATTAATTTTGACGTTCTCGTTGCCGTCGCTGTCGTCCGATTGCTTAAGCTCCCTATTTTTGTGATCCAGAAATTTTGCTACCATGGGAACTCAATGACGTCTCACCTCTCCTACCCCGGGTACAAGAGGTTGTCTCGCTCGCGTGCGACGAGGAGCTTCGTCGGCCACAAGCCGACATGTCTTCGGCCAAAGTCCGAAGACACAAGCGGCGAATCCAAAAAAGCCAACATCTTTCGCGCGGGTCACTTTTTCCCTTGACCGACACCGGAAACCGCGCATGAAAAGCGTCTGGCACCCTGGGTACAGTGTTCTCCTCTCTATTGATACAAATGATATCAACAAACGAATGATTTAGACAGGAAAGTACTGTTTTTTTTTTTAATAGCTGTTGCTTATTTTAAAAGTTACATACATTATATTTGACGGTTTCATAGACTGATCCCCTGTGGGCTCCCGCCACTTTTAAATCTTTAACTTAAATACTCGATTTATAACCTAGAACTTCGAAGTCAAATTAGAATCTCTTTTTTTTTTCCTGTATGAGGCTGTTGTTCATCCTTACTCTTGAGTGATGGGATCTTCTTTGGGTGCCTCAACTTTGGCCTCAAACTGGAGTTTCGGTTCATAAAACAAATGAAAAGAAAATGATTATGATTACGATAACGATAGCGATACCAATAAAGATAACAATAATGATTATGGTGATGATAATGGCAACAGATTATTCCTAGCATATCCTTTTAATCTTAGAAATGGCATCAAAGATTATGCGTCATGGTCAAAAACGGAGAAATTATACACTTCAGTGAGTTTGAAGTGATTTAAGATAATTTGTTTGTCTTAAACAGGGTAGCGAAATGAACGAAACTTGTCATCGATTAGACATGGTCAGGTTTTGAAGGCTTGGCATTCAACCCAATGCCATCAAGTCCCGGAGGGACTCCGCATATGAAAGGGGTGGGGATACTCGTCGGAAATTTGGAATTAAACCCCTAAAGGAGACCGATCTGGGCGTGGCCCAAGCTTTTTTTGACCCCTAAAATAGACCATGTTAACAATCTAAAACTGTAAAAGCCTCTCAAAATGCAACAATTCCCATCTGGATTGAATAAACGAAAAAGCCTTTATTGACCTGAACTTGATCAGAATGCTATGGTGTAGTGTGCATGCACGGTTAAGGCCGAAACGAAAACGTAATTTGAACATAAACCTCCTGTGTTACAATTGACAAAAATGTCAGACTTACTATGGTTTAGTTGACCAAAGTCTATTGCATACCTATATCATCTATTCGGTAAATGTAGTTTGCACTGTCATCCGATGCTCCGCATATTCCATTTAAAACCGGGCAAGCATAGGTGTGTGGGCCTGCTGTGCACTTGTCCGATGCGCCGTACTTATTGTAATTCGATGGGTTACTTGGGTTACTCACACACAAACCTGTAGGTAGAAGTATTCACAAAAATAACGTAAATCGCTAGCAGACACTTTTTGCGATCACTATTTATTTTCCCGTTTTGGAAAAGGACCACTCAAATGACGAAAAGGTCAGATAGCGCAGCCCACGGGATTACCCGTTAAAACAAAGTTTTAATACGGGAGGCTCAGTCACGAGGTCCAACCCCTTGCCATATATGAAGATCACTTAACTAATTACATTTGAAATGTCATCAATTCAAGTACACACGCGTCTGCTTCAAAGTAAACAATACAGAATATTGTAATGGCGACCGTTAAATTCTCTCCTGACAACACTGAATAAAAGTTTGCGGACCTCTCCAGAAACCAACTCCCGGTTAATTTCAAGCGTGTAATTGATCTAAATATAACTTTGGTGAACATTTACAGTTTTCAAGGGCGTTTCCCTCTCCATCTCATTATTATAGGGAGGTTAAGCAACAATGAGAGCAACCGCAAGGAGAACGGCAAAAAGGTAATAGATTTATATTAGCAAAACAACAACTTTGCACGAGCATCATGCTTTTTTGTACAATTCTTTGCAGTCGTTGCACGACTACAACGTGAAAGTGCCTAATTTCACGTTTTGTCGAGGACGAGAACACATGACAACAACTTTCTTTTTCTTTTCCTGAACTTTGATACAGTCCTTTAGAATTCAACTCCAAAAAAATTTGCCAACATTTGTACTAATTAAACGAGATGGAATAAGCGCGTTGACGTTCTCGTTGCCGTCGCCGTCGTCGTTGCGTAAACTCCCTAATCTCCATATTCTCTCTTGTACAGACCCAATATTCATGATCATTTGCCTTTGACCTACCAATTTCCCTGACTCCAAAATATCCCCATTTGTATGATCTCGCCAGATGGGCACACTTGCACAACAACGTTTTAAAATCAGCTTTGAAATAGTTACTCCACTGTAGAAGGCTTCCTCCAAAGTTTGGCTTTCCCGGTTCGGCTTCGTTGTAGAAAATTTTAGGGAGAGCAGGTTTGTGTGGGTTTTCGTTGTAGCAACCAATTGGAGTTATACTCACATCGCAGGTTTCGTCTTCTCCGTTTATGACCTTTGGCTCTATGACAGAAGTAGAGAATTGAAAATAATGGCTGTTATGATAAGGCCAAATAAATCGAAAGGATAGATTGATGAACCAACCTCGTTCCCAGGGCTTTTCCCTCAATTTTTTGAGGGAAAAGCCCTGGGGATGAGGTTGATAGATGAACACGTACTAAATCCATGTCTAAATGTAAGAGGAAAAATGCCGAGAATATGAGTGCCCAGCCATTGGCTCCTTCATTAAATCCTTTCGAGTTGCCATCGATTCTTGGGTCAATTTTCTTCATTAATTCAAATAGATCCCCTGAGGTTACTGTGTAAGTAACTATAGAGCGTTTTTACATGACGTCATGGCGGCCATATTGGTGTTCCAAAACAATGAAACGACGGCCATGTTGGTGTACCAAGACAATCCTGTGGGAGATGAATTCTTTTCTTATACAAACGCTTTCTTTTGTTCCAAAACATTTGTACAGATGCTGGCCACGTGAGTGAAAACGCTCTATAGCAAAACATGACGACTCAGAATATTGTGACAGACCGCCTTTAACATAAGAGAGAGGACCATTAAGACCAGAAAACGCTACGCCGTGTAACGTCAATTTAGGCTGGACGACCAGAAAGAGCACAAGCCGTGATTTCATTGACCTGAGAATGTTGATTAATTCCAGTTATGTGAAGTCTTGAGGTACTACAATCTCAGGCCAGTTTATTTACTGAATATATTTCTTACTAGGCTGTAAGCAGTGCCGTATCCAAGGGCCCCAAGCTGTTGTTGTTTACATGCAAGATAGAGGTTTCAATAGTTTTGCATCTAACCATAGTTATTAGAGGAGACTGGTTATGAAAAGCGGCAAACATCAATGATAAAAACAACAGTGCTGCAGTTTATGTTCAAAGCACCGTGAAAGTGCACAATCCTTTGTTTTCTGTTGGCAAATTGTTACGGAATAAATTAATGCAACGTTTTTATTGGTCAATACAATCAAAATGATAGGAATTCTTTTGAATTTTGTGCACTTTCAGGTCCACAAAAACATATAACAAAATAGTCTGACGGGTTTCATAACCATTCCACTCAATTAACTATGATCTAACATGATAAAACTAGCGGTTAATGAAACAAAATGGAGTAGTTGCTGGCCAGGACCCGCGCTCTTACTCTTTATATTTCGATTTGAAGATTTGATATCGGGTCCGAAAAGTTACCGGGACATTCGAGAAACGGGCCCCAGACCTTGAGGTAAGGGGTGGGCGGTCTCCAAAAAAATTATTTTCGAGCTTTGTGCCTAAGTTTGGTCTAAAAACAGGGGGGCGGGCCTCTCGGTCCCCGCCACTGGCAAGCAGTCTCTTTTTTTCTTTTCAAAGTTACTTCATGCGTCGTTGTTTGCAGTCGCGCTGGCTGGGATAAGAAATGGACGGATTATAAGCGAAAATGCGGACTGCAAGAAGTCTAATTTCTTACTGAGTCTGTAGACAAAATTAGCAAAATGCATGCCAGAGCAAAACTTTCTGTATTGATTGCAGGGTGCGTAGCATTTGTCGACACAGCTTGAACTGGGGCCGTCTCGGAAGTAGGTCGATTCTCCATTTTGACCACTCCAACACTCTCCTGCAAGAAAGACAGACTCTATGACCATTACATCTAGTACAACCCCACTAGCATACGAATTCCGCCATCTGATTGGCTACATAGTTCTCTCTATAGCCTGAGAAAACAGCCCGCGACATTTCGAGACGCCATCACTGGTTTCTGACAACTGAGGACAGACTGCAGAAATTCCATACTTATGACGTGTCACCCAGATCTGGGTAGTGACACGTCATCAGTACCAATAGAATTTCTGCGTTTGTTGCTCAGACGTCATTTCGCCGGGAAACCCACTGGTGCCGTCGCCAAATGTCCTTCTATAGCGTGATTCTATTTCTAATCTTCTCGGACAAGGATGATAAACCATAGGCCCAGCCTCACAGCCCTTGCACATATAATAAATTATGTGTAATGTTAAAGAACTCACACGCTGTTCGTACTGATAACGTAATACTTTTGTAAACTACGCAAGCAAGCGGACTGTCAGTCACAGTCCTCCAACCAATTTAATTATCCCTGAAAATACCTGACGGAATAGAGTAGACAGTACGATATTTTTACAATTTACAGTCTACATTTAAAGTGTATATTTACCGTTTTCGTCAACTGAAATTTACCGTAAAATTGCATGCCAAAGTAAGTGAAGTTCTTGGCCTTAGCCGCATGGGCGCATCTACAAGCGAACTGAGGAACGTACACATCCCAGTTTCTCCAGTCGATCAACTTTCCGCTCCAGTTCTGAATCGAGCTATCGCGATCGTTGAAGAGGTAATCCGGCAAAGGTCTCTGCGTTTGTTTGTGTGCATCTTTGTAGCATCCAACCCTTTCAAAGGAGATCCCAGGGCAACTGGTATCCACTGCAATAGAGAATGATAATAATAACAAGGATGATGATGATGATGATGACAATGATGATGATATTGATGATGAAAAAATTATCATTTAAAGTATTTTTATTTCCTCGAGTTTTGATTGGTCGAGAGGTCATATCTATGCCCGTCTTTTTCAATGTCACTGCAGTTCCAGGAACCACAGAGAGGCACTTTTTTTAGCATTTTTTATATGCTTCACATAACACCGCCACACCAGCTCTGCTGTAATTTTTTATTGTGACTAAGACTGACCGTGGAGAAGAGCATTAAAATTTTTTATTAGTATTTTGTTTTTTTTTTCAGTAACACTACCACATCAGCTTGCTGTTTTTTTGTTCATTTTTTGTTTCATTTTTTTTTTTAATCGTGTCGAAATGAAGGCTTTTACTTAAGCTCATTCTCATATTTTTCATTTCTTCTTAACTCACAAGTATTGTAAAGAAAATTCTAGTGCAAGAAGCGAAAGAAACATGACGAAAACCCTTTCATATCCACTCTGTCAAGTGAACCTCAAAGCGGTTGCTGTATTGGAAGATATATAAATAGATCAGAAAGTCAAGTTTGAAATCTCAAAATAAAACATACCAATTTGAAAGACCATATTGCGAAAATGCTTTCCGACGCAGTAACGAGAATTCTTAGTGCAGGGTTGATAGTCATCTTCAATGCAGCCACTGTAATCCAGTCCGTATTGTGAATAATTATCTATTCCACTGTGTCCTGCCCAACACTCTCCTGTCAATTATTACAAAAAAACGTAAGTCATAATTTGGCCAATTTGAGGGTTTACTTGAGACTAGGGAGACTTGAGTCCATGTTGTGTTGAATGGCACTATGGGACTGTTTCGAGGGACAAACTTTGACCTGCCTTTCCTGCGCAATCTTGAAAAAGATGACGTCTCAAAACAATCCCACAATATATAGATAGTCGTATAAACATAACAACTTTCTTTAATTTTCCAGACATGTTTCGACGGTACATCCGTCATCTTCAGTGTTACATATTTTGAAACCGCCGTTGAATTTAAAGCGCGCGCGATCTTACAAAGTTCGTTACATTGCGTTGTCAATATTGCGTACTAAAACAAAGTTAAATGAGTGACGCTTAGTTCTTTACACGGAGAGAGTCAGGTTAATGTGTTTCACCTGCTGGTTGAGATCGGGCTTTTCCCATTTTATAAACATGGATTCCTTAAGCTTCACTTGGTACTTAGTGGCTGCAGAGTCTAGGATCTCGAAGCAATCCGGTGTGCAGGATGCTCTACAAAACTCTGAACCCTGCAGATGTTTAAAAACGTTCGAAGACCTGTCTGAAAGTAAGTGCTCGCGCACTCATGTGGAGAAGTGTCGGCTGGTTTCACCAACATAACAAGCATTACAACTTGCACACGAAAATTTATAGACCACACGCGTGCGTAGCCCCTCAGGGACAGCATACAATACAATTCGACATCCCACCGATCCAGTCTAGGCGCAAAAATGGTCAATAGACCCTTCGCAAGAGACGGTCACATGGTACAAAAAACACCTTGCTGGAAGGTAAACAACGCAGTGGTACCTTGAAAAGAAAGGATATTAGCTATTTGAATGATGTCATCTCTTTGTTTTTAATTTCTTGCCCCACTGCGTCGTTAGCAATCCAGGTGTTTCTTGTCCCATGTGACCGTTTCGCGCAAAGGGACCATTTGTCACGCTCATGGCAACGACTAGGAAAACGTTATTTAAAAAGTGACTCGCGCTGTTTCAAACTTCATCGCGCTTATTTCATCTCGTTTAATTCGTCAAATGTTGGCAAATATTTGTGGAGCTGAATTCTAATTATATAAAGGACCGTACCAAAGTTCAGGAAAAGAAAAGGAAAGTTGTTGTCTCGTGTTCTCGTCCTCGACAAAATGTGAAATTAGGCACCTTCACCTTCTAGTCGTGCAGCGACGGCAAAGAAATCTACAATAAAGCGTGATGCACGTGCAAAGTTGTTGTTTTGCCGATCTAAATTAAACCTATTGCGTTATTCCCGTTCTCGTTGGAGTCGCCGTCTTCATTTCTTAAGCTCCCTAATGGTTATATAAGTCCTGGACGCGTAATATAATTTTTCACTGTAAGGAAAGGGGGGAAGTTGTTATGTCAAAGGCCTAATATCTAATTTACGCTAAATAGTAACCCGTTAAAAATAATGGCAAAATTATGTCATGTTTTTATAAACAAACTGTCAATTCCAACGAAACGTTTTGCACAGTTTATTACAATGGCTATCGGACTATTGTTTCAAAGATGAGCGTCAACTCAACCAAACTTCTATCTGCCTGTTTTTTGTTCAATATTTTTTCTCCCCACTACGTGTCTTCTTGCAATTGCTATTACTTGAATAACAATTATTTCACTTTTTTAAGAGACATATTTTTGTATTTCACTCAGATTGGTGTCCACTTTGTGCTATAGTTCACTTTCCCCCTTAACTTAAGACCGGGGGGACTCTCATCACAGGGGGCCCACACAATCTGTTTGTGTAGCCGATTGTTATTTTATAGTAAATGTACTGGATTTACCGTTTGCTTCACCTATAGCGATATTTCGCTAACTATGTATATAAATCAATGATAAATAAACGTTGAATTACCTTACCTGTGATGTATAGTCGTCCTTTTGCCTCAAAAGCGGTTTTTTGAGCGATTTTGAATGAATTTGAGTTCGCCGTTGACTGTTCCATATAATATGGAACAGTCAACGGCGAACTCAAATTCATTCAAAATCGCTCAAAAAACCGCTTTTGAGGCAAAAGGATGACTATACACCACAGGGAAGGTAATTCTACGTTTGTTTATCATTGATTTATATACATAGTTAGCGATATATCGCTATAGGTGAAGCAAACGGTAAATCCAGTACATTTACTATAAAATAACAATCGGCTACACAAACAGATTGTGTGGGTGCCCTGTGCTCTCATATGAAAGGGGCGGGGATGCTAGTCGGACATGTTGAATTAAAACGCTGAAGGAGTTCAATCTGGGCGTGGCCCAAACTTTTTTTGACCCCTAAAAGAGACCGGTGGCATCAAATTTCTCCTTCTATGATCAATGCGTTATAAAACAGGATGGTCACTAGAACTATGAACATGATCACCGAAGATGAATTTGCTTGATATTTTAACACCTTCCCGAACTATTTTTAACAGCAAATTTGTACGGGTTACAAATAAAAACTAAAATCTTTATATTAAAGGGTTAAAATTTAGTGTTCTTACCATAGAACTGCACACCGATCAAGTCAAACCCAAGCTGTTTAGCCTTTTCAGCACAGCGGCAGATGAATCCAGGAAAATAGTCATTCCAGTTTAGCCAGTCAATTCTTCTTCCACCGTAGTTGGCAATGGAAGGATCGCGCTCGTTGTAGATATACTCGGGCAGAGCTCGTCCGGCCCCCTAGGAATTGTAGAAAGGCAATAAGAATTTATAGGAAACATATCAAACACGAAGAGGAGTGATTCATCTGGAATTTAAATAAGCACACAAGTGATAGTGAAAACCATGCATTATATTAATGATAGCACTGTACAAAACGTACCCCCTTGTCAATGTAGCATCCTTTTGTCTCTAGGTCAACGCTGCAGCTACCCCGACAAAGATTTAACGCTAGAGCATAATTCACCAAAAAGCCTACAAGAGAAAATTAGTATTTATGACTGAGTAAATAACGTGATGCCCCGCCAGTTTATGAATTATCTCTTCCTTTGACAAATATCATGGTTTACTTACTGCAAAGTGAGAGCCAAGAAACGACAGCAACCAACGTTTTCATATTTCTTTTAAAACACAGCACCTGTGGAAAATACCAGTCTAGAACAAAATGAAGCAACTTTTATTAGAGTAAAAGGCCAAGATAAAGTTGCAAAATATGAAAAAGTGCCCATAAAGTCGATTCAGCATTAAGGGGCATGCTAATATTAAATTTTCTAAAGTAGGTTAACGTGATTTCAATTTTGAGTTAATAAACAAAATAGAAACAGAAAACACTCTAAATACTTTTTTTAAAACTATGTTTAACTTGCCACAATCAAAAGGAACAAAAGAAATGCCAATTTATTGAGTTAAACAGAACCGATGAAAATTTACAGATAAAGGTTAAAATTCTTAGCTCTATTCCTCATCGCAGTCAGAAATAGAATATTTTTTTAGTTTGAAAGAAAAATTATGTATTTCTGGAAAGCTTTCGGTTTTGGCCAAGTTTTTGCTAGGATAAGGATTGATTTAACTTTTGATTTACGTATCGTTAACAAACATTTTCTTGATTTTCAAAACTGATAGACATCAACAACTCTAAAACAAAAAAGGCATACATGTTACCTCAAAAACTTCACCAAGAAAAAGCACAGCTCTGTCGAGGTAAAAAAGCCAAACCGAGCGTGTGCTGAATGAAAGTAAAAGAGAACTTTGCTTTATATAAAATCTCTGAAGGGAAGTATGAATAAGATTTATTTCGGTAAAATAGATTTTTATCTTCAAATTTCCGAAATTTAAATTAAATCCCACGTTTTCACAAAGATTGTTTGTGTATGATATCATAATGACTCAGTAATGCCTTGTTCAAAAGTAAATAGGGTAATTTTTCTATAACAGGTTGCAATTGCCAATTTGAGCAATGTTTTCTCCTTCTCAAAATTTTTCCACTTCCACCTAGTAAATTGAATATAGGCTGCTATTAACAACAACAACAACAGCAACAAAATGCGAAACTAATGGTTTAGGCTCTTTAAAAATCTAGGAGTTTTCATATAAAATTTTAAGTCCATCTTGAGACATTTTAATCACTGAAATTGGGACTGAGATGATTTGATAAGCTCAAAACTGCAATTACGGAAAAATTTAAAAATCTAGGAGTTTTCATTTATATTTTTTACGTCTATCATGAGACATTTTAATCACTGAAATTGGGAGGGGTTTTGATAAGCTCCAAACTGCACTTACGGAAAACAACCGGTAATGGTTTGATTGTATGGAAGTTTTTTTTTCAAGCAAATTATAGGAAACAATTTATCAATAGAATGGGATAGTCCTAGCTATTTGAATTGTAAAGACAGAACCTCTTCTTTGTGTGTTCTCTCATACCCTATTCAATCTATTCAGTTATTAAACTGACTTTATGCTCTTCCCTCTTGTAAGCTACAAAACATAGCTTTTTCACTCCGCTTCAGTGTGACCCACGTTCTCGTTTTGGGTGACTGAAAAATTAGGAAGGAAATAATTAAGTTCTGTACGAGACCATTGGAATTAGCACTGGCGAGAAGTTTTAGACCAGGCAATATCTCTTTTGATCATTGCTTTGCCAAGTCACTATAACTTTGTCATTCGAGTGCAGTTAAAAAATTACGCTTTTCTGGAAAAAGCTAGAAGCCTATACGGTCGAGCTTATTCCGTTTCATTTAAGTGATGAAGCACACAATTGTAAGTCCGCGTGGAAATAGTCCATCACAGGGCTACTTCTGGTAGTATTTCCCCGATACCCAATTCAGTACACCTTGTAGAAGAGAAACCAAGTGGTGCAACGTTCATTGTCTAAGGAGACAACGAAGACTGTTCTCAGTGTTATGGCATTTATACCACCTCTAACTTAGGGGACGGGCCATTAGAAAAGTTAGGGGGAGGAGGTGGAAATTTTGAGCTTTATTTTTTAGGCCAGTGCAAGGATATTTCAGGGCTACTCCACGTGCGTGGATTTTTTTCATTTACTTTTCCCTTGTCCGAATTTTCCTTTTTGTACTTCGCCCGCCCTCCCATAACGTTTCTAATGTTCCTTCCCTAACTATAATAAAAAGCAAACAGGAAGCTTTGTATCACGAGTCGATCGAACACTCATGGTAAGTCATGTCCATTTATAATTTATTTCCGTAACTATCATTTAACATTAAGTGAAATCGTGAGGAAATGAACGACTAATCTTTCATGAAAAAGACTCAGGTAAAATATAGCATTATATGGAAAAAGAGAAATGTCATGTCCTGTGCCCACTTCATCTCTAGATCTGTCCATTAATTGCTCCTTAACTATTACGCGTGCGAGATTCAATAAGGCCTGAACAATGCGTCAACATGTAAATCGGCTTATAGCCTTGAAAAATGTGTTTTTATCCGATTTGTTTGATAAGAGGAAGGGACACGCCATCACTTCTGAAATAATTCCACCTTTTTAAGCATCAGTCTGTTTTGTAGATCCACACACCACCTGTTTGATTTATACTGGATTCTCAAGCAACACTCGTTTTGGGGCAAGGAAGAACATATTAAACACTTTTTCAGGGTATCAAGAAATCCATTCAAGTCTCTGTAATAGTTTTTCTTAACAACTAGAAAATTAAGCTAAAATCTTTTTCTTTTTGCCACAGGGATCTGTTGAGCTGAAAGCTTTCGCTCCAATTCTGAAACCTTGCTCTTGAGTGATGTGATCTCCTTTTGCGCTTCCGCTTTGGCAAACTGAAGTTTCTGTTCAAAAAAAATACATGATGACCAAATATAACTGTTAACGGAGATTTGTTGTACATAGATTAGGAAACCAATTTTTCCCCCGGCCCACCTTACTTTATCTCTTGGACATGGGTGGAGAAAATAAAAGGTAGAGAGAACCTCTCCTCTCTTTCACCCTTTATGCCTAAATTCCCTAGTATTATTGGCCTCTTCAAAGTATGAACTAAAAATACGTTTATCACAAAACCTAGAGAGCCTGTAATAGACCAACAGTATGAATATAAGAAAATACTCTTCGCCAGGCCTTCGGCCCCTCTCCGCGAGGAACTATATCTTCTGAACATAGTAAAGGATGATAGCTTTTACATGGTTACCTTTCTAAATATGTCGCTGTTGGCATTAGACGTTTGACCTCCCTGAGCCTTTGCGTTGCTTCTTTGGAGCTTCAATAGTTTTGCGTCATACTAAAACGTGAAAATTACATGCTTGATGATACTTTAAGTCCTTTGCTTGAGGACCTTAGAACAGCTATCCATTTTTGGGTTTTACCTTGCAAATACTATCCAAACTATAAGAAACTATAGCAAGCATGCCTTCGGTTCCACGATAGTCTATTACGGCCGTTATGAAGACCTTAGTGGCAGTTTAAGTTCAGTGGCGGATTGAGCCGTTAAGATTGGGATATTCAAACTCATACTACTAACCAAAAATAATGATTAGAATAAAATTTGAATTCGGGAACAGACAAAAAAAGGATGTCGAGAACAAAGTAAAAGTCAAGGGAAACCACAGGTAACCCAAGCTCTGTGATAGTACCACAGTACGCTTCTAGTAAAATTACAGTGTTTGTATGGGGTAAAAATACCATCCTAAAATTTCTAGGAAAAACTAAATAAAGATCAATGAAACTTACTCTGCAGTTAGTTGCTGTTGTCCTTATTGCTCCAAGGTTCGATCGTTTCGCTCGAGAGTTCACAGCAAAAGTATCTCATTTATCATCTACCTTTTGTTCAACCTTGTTTTCAGCCCGCCTTGTAAGAATTTAGCGTTGTTATTTCATAGTTTCATTACTGTTATTTGCATTCCTTAGTAAAAAAAAATGGGGCGCCTTGTAAGTTGGCAGACTATCCTGGTTGTTGCCCTTATTGCTCCAACGAAGTTTCGTGATAATTTTCAGTAATTTGTTCAAATTCACTCTTTATACAATAATAATATACAAGGTAGGAGACCCGAGATGCCATTTTCGCCGACATGCTCTCATTCAACACAACTTTTTCCACGAAATTCGAACTCCAACGGAAAATAAACATGCCAGGATCGTAGAAATAGGATAGCAGCAGATATAGAAACCAATGAAGCTTTCCCAGATAGAGAAACGAATCCCACAGACTTTGACAAGCTCGAAGGATATAATCCAAACAGACCGAGAATATGCTCGCCGAAGCAGCCGGGCCAGATCAACGCGCGGCCAAGAAAATGAGGCCTGGGCACTCTACAAAAAAATTCCATCCCGGGAGTCCTGGGGTGACCTTTCTAGGGATCGATACATCATTTGCCCAAAGCCACCCTCCCCTGCTGGAAAAATACTTGATAGAAGGCAGTTGTTCTTCCTAGCCAATCACAATTTGCCAGAGCAAACCCCGCACACGCGCCTAAATTTAAATGGCTACAAAAACTAAATAAAACCAGGATAGTCTGCCAACTTACAAGGCACCCCATTTTTTTTACTAAGGAATGCAAATAACAGTAATGAAACTATGAAATAACAACGCTAAATTCTTACAAGGCGGGCTGAAAACAAGGTTGAACAAAAGGTAGATGATAAATGAGATACTTTTGCTGTGAACTCTCGAGCGAAACGATCGAACCTTGGAGCAATAAGGACAACAGCAACTAACGGCAGAGTAAGTTTCATTGGTCTTTATTTAGTATTTCCTAGAAATTTTAGGTTGGTATTTTTACCCCACACAAACACTGTAATTTTACTAGAAGCATACTGTGGTACTATCACAGAGCCTGGGTTACCTGTGGGGCAACTTCTTTATACGCGTTCACCTCTAAACGCATCTTGACTATTTCTGTGTGGTTAATATGATTTGTGTCAACCAATTGCTTCTGCAATTGTCGCACTTCATCTGCTTTCTCTTGTAAGGACTTTTGTAATTCTGTAATTTCTCTTCTGCCTAGGGAAAAGAAAGGAACGACCCTGTAATGCGACCAATATATTATGTCTTAAGCACCGATTTATGGGGATTGACGCGATAAGGTCCACACAACTTGGCTACGGGTTTTCAAGTAAAGTGCTACCTTGAAATAGACATAGGGCTAGTTCCTAGGGACGGAGCAAAGCCTAAATTCGCCTGAAAGAAAAGGTGCCGCTAGACAAAGTATGGTTTTCGGGGGCTTGAGTCTTAAACAGGGTCACGAAATAGGGTATATAATATATTATGTATTGCTTATTTTAACCATTGGCAGATCATGATGCATTATATTGTGTCAGCATCAGTAAAATCGATGAAAGCACTGCCCTGAGACGAAAACACCTAGATAATATAGAATGTATCGATGCCTTTTAAGTAGCAAAACAATTCTTACTCTGTTGAAGAGTCTCTTCCTTGAATTTTAGGAGCTCCTGTCTGTGAGCTTGCTCTGAAATCTCAAGATTCTTAAAAGATTCAGACATTTGGAGTTTGTGTTCCTTTAAGACCAAAAAAAATAATAATAATTAAGGATATATCTTATTAAATAGACAATTAGAGCTTGTTGCAAATGCCTTATACTGAAATATTTCCATAAAAACAGGAAACGTACGTTGAGCTTTATGTAAATGGTAAATTTCCTCCGTCGAACTATTAAATGGAAAAAGAAATTGCCATATATATCAAAACAAATTGTCTCGTTTTCAGCTATTTTGGACATTGAAATAATATAAAAATTTAATTACGTAAATATTCAGAGGATGAGAAGGATATATAAACCTTTTCCAGGCTACTGCACTTTTCTTCCATCTTCGAGATCTGCGATTTTAGACCCTCATTCTCTTCTAAAGAAACAAAGGGAACGTATGGATAATATCGTTAACATATTTTTGTTTTTGAAGTACGGAAGGCAAAGAAGAAGCAAGAAATATAAGGAGGAAATGATGGGATGTGGAAGGGTGGAAAGAAGTGAAAAAAAAAAGAACTTAAAATGATAGAGAAGGTTGGGGAGGGTCTGCCGTTAGCTAGGCTATTATATTTGCCGCCTTCTGTTAATACTGAAGTCATGAAATCCGATGACAAAACCAACTGAACTAAAAAAAGCTTTTCGGAATTAGTGTATGTATGCTTGTTGATAGTTTAGCAAAAGGTCGGGAAAGCCGAAGGAATGAAAGAAGAAGAAAGCTAAGAGAAATGAGTGGTTGTCCGCCATTTATTAAGAAATACTATCAGAACCAATTCTTTCACTGTAAGTTACTGTAAAAAAAAAAATAATAATAATAATAATTATAATAATGATAATAATAATGATAATGATAATGATAATGATAATAATAATAATAACTATAATAGTAATAGTAATAATAATAATACCTTCCTGGTCACAGCGTTTAGATAAAACTCCTTGGAGACTGTCTATAATTCCTTTTAACTTTCCAGCGTCTAAAAGGTCGAGGAATATAGAGAAGGACTTCAAATTTAAAATGTGGACATGGGGCACAGGTACAGGGCTTTCATTTATGAATACCTGGTAGACCCACCTTCCAATGCAATAGTTTCTGCTTCTTGGCTCGTTTCAAGTTTTCTTGTGAGGGAACGGATCTCCATTTTAAGGCAATTGTTTTCGTGAGCCGCATCTCTTAATGCCTGTAAATTTATACGACAACGGGAAAAAGAAATTACTTCTAACAAAATAAGTTTAAAACTAAGCTTAAATTATTTTTAGCTTGAGCTCAATATTGAAATTTCAAAAGAAATGTTATTTGATAGAGGCTTGACTGAAAGCAGAATCAATAAGTTAGGTAATAAAACGTCAACTTACCGTTTGCCATTGCAAGAATTCTTGAATCAAATTATCCAAGTCAACTTGCTTGTTCGTCTTTGCGTTTGAAGTGGTCATGTTTTTTAAAAGCTAACCCTGAGAATCAAAACTGTTTGGCAAAAACAAATCATTGTTGTTGAAATATGAACTTCTAGGATATACACGACTTTCAGTCAAACACACGACAAACTCAGTCAAGCTCAAACTTACGACAACCAACATCAAGTGTGTTTTTCGCTTCTCCTCAAACTTCTTCTCCTCTACTCCGACAGATTTTAACATCGTCGTTGTCCTGGAACAACTAACTCATGCAGCTTGAGAAAAAGTTGCAGTTTTAGGAAAGCAAAATTTTGGCTTACGTATTTACAACAACACGAAAAAAAAAATCAATAGTCAACTACACTGAAACGCTTCATTAAAATTTGCTACTTTTCTTGTTGACAACAAATTAAACTTACAAATTTTGGCGGGAAAACGCGTCGGCGTCGCGACTCTCGTGACGTCCGGCTTCCAGGACTTTGGACGAGCCTTTAAGGGCCTCCGCCATGAAATTCGCCTCATGAATTTTTGTTTTCTTCTGTTAAAAGTAGAATCTCAAGGAAGAGCGAGAGATATCCTACATGCAAAGACTCCTCAATAGCCGTAGAGTTAAGTCCTCCTTAGCTTTATACAACTTATCTAAAAGGATCGAACGGCCTTTAGTCATATCTCCCAACGATTGGAATATTAAGTTCCACCAGAAACTCATTTTGGAATCGAGAATCCAAGACCGTGACCCCCCCAGACCGTCTTAGATTACCCCACGTACATGGGGCTATGATGGGAAATCCATTCCCCACTCCCGCTTGCTCTAAGAAAAGCTCAACCAATCAGAGAGTGAGAACATGGACTCTTTCTCCAGACGATCAGCTGCCACAATGGATCAATCTACACAGGAAATATTTCGAAAAGTAAAAACCGAACTTAAAGCGACATTGACAAGTAGGGGACAGATGCTCTGAGCGTTAGGCTCTTGAAATTCGAATGTAAAGACACAGGTCAGGGTAGGCGGAAAGGGGTACAGTGAGCAGGCGTGGGGGGGGGGGGGGGGGGCGGGGGAAAGGGATAGGACCACGTTCTTTTTCAAAATGTGACACCAGGTCACTCAAACAAGCAAACAAATACACAACTAGCCAAAACAAGAGAAAAGTCACTTCCATCTGTTTCAAAGTTTATTCAACTTATTTTAGAAAAAAATCTGTTACCTCTAATAACTGTTTAATACCTCTGCACATAAATTTCATAACTTAGCTACAAATTAAAGGCAGGGTAAATAAATATGATAATAGCAACTCTAGCTAAATGCACTTTTATTCCCAAAACAATAGCCTGTAAAACCGCTTTATCTTTCCTTTACCCAAATAGCAGGGCAAAAAGGAGAGGAAATAACTTTTTAGGCTATTTGGAAAGGAAGATGCCTTGTTGCTTAATAATAGGCATGCTAATTATTTACCAATAACATTTTATTTAATGAATACCTAAAAACTTAGCAGTCACAAAACTAGTACGGTTACGTTTAAGTCCACCTTTATCCCCAGGGTGGTTTAATCCCCCTTTGCTCTGGAGAGGAGGTTGGGTGAAGCCCTTTTTGACAGAAACCAGATACTATGGTAACATTAAAGACCTTAAAATACACCGATTCTGTATAGGGGAAGGGGTAGGGGGATCCCATATCAGTATTATAAAGGAAACATGTTTCCCCAAAATTAATGTTGTATTGTATCATCACTCCAGCCGGTAGCCTAGTTGTTACTCATTGGTAATAGACTGCTGTCCATCCGTATTCATGGTTAAGGTACCTGTCGTTCCTGTAGCTGTAAACTGGAAACAGTGTATCTCAGGGTCTCTGAATGGCAGACACTTTTCTGAGATGAATATAGATATTCAACGATCCTCTAACGTCATTAACTAAAACTCCCTGTAAGTAAAGCAACTGAATGAACTGCTTGAAACTTACTGCAATGTACTGTTCTTAATACGAATATTAGTCTGACACAACTTGTTATGTGGAAGGGATTTAACTGTACACCAAAATAAACTGCAAAATGATAACTTGGCAGTCACATGCTTAAAAATTTTTTAGACAAACTGGGTTTGCTACAACTTTTCTGACCTTTGCAAATCTAAACCTTCGTATAACACAAGTTCTTTAAAACCCAATTTAAATCACTTGGACAAGAATAACAACGCTCTGTCTATATAACATTAAATGTCTCATGATGAAGAAAAATGAAACCAGGGCAGAACTTATGGGCTATCCACATCAGCTCTAACGTAAGCAGCAAGATGAGATCTTACATTTCACTGATGAAACATATGGCCAGTCTGGAATTGAAGCAAGTGTTGTTATATCCTTAAAGACAAAGTTTTGTCTTCCATGTTTTGGTTTGCACTTTTTTTATATACAGCTGTTAAGATTTCGTTAATCGAGGTTCAATTGTATAGTCAATCCTCTGTTACAAGTAAACAACACGCTGGTGACTCAATCCCAGAAAAGAATCACCTTTGAAACTTAGTAGCATGTCAATGAAACATAAAGCTGTCGGTAATTTTACTTCTACTGCACATGGAATTATCAGTTGCTATCTTTATGTGAACAAAACAAGTTTGTCATGAGTAAAAAATAAAAATATAACCGACTGAATCGTACTGCAATTTGTTGTCTTCATGGATGAATCCTCTACAAAGCAGCAGCACTTTTGAAGAATTACACTTAACTGTTTTAGGCCACTTGGGCAATAAATAATATTAATGAATAACTTTTTATTTTTTTTCTGTCATCTTCAAAGGGAAAATGCCTGTTAAGTTTCGGCCCCATAAAAAAGTCCTGATGGAAAAAAAAAAGGTACACATAAGGCCATGTCCACATGAATTCAGTCATTTTTGAAACTGCATAATTTTTATCCGGAATCTAGAGAGCAGTTTCAAAACAAGGGAGTTTCGGTTACCAGATTCACTGGTTTCGTGTGGACAGAGGGCTGATTCGTGTTAAAAAAATTAAAATGCAGACTCCTGAAACGTATCCAGATTTTCTTGGACGTAACCTAAAATACTGTCAAGTAAACATACGTTTCTTGAAATTCCAAAGGCTTCCCTATTTTAAAAATATAATGTAATTTACAGTACATTTACCAAAGACTATTTCTTCAGCTTGTTTTATTCATTAATTTTTCTGCTGTGGATTAGTATTACCAAATGTTCACCACAAATTGCAGTCAGAAGTACTGTCCTTACTAGAAACCAAACCATGAACACCTTTGATGTTTTTGCTTTCTCTGAGCTTTCCTTTTCTCTTTACTTTTAATCCATCGTGCTCTTGACACTTATATCCATAACTTGCATGTTTGCAAGGGAGACAATGTTGATGTCTCAATACATGTTTTTCTCCATCATGTTGATACCTTTGTTAAGCGGCATATCGCACATATGTCAGTTTCATGATGCATAAAAAACTGTTGAAAGATAACTTTATGCTCAGGCGACCGATCTGCATTACTCCCTCTGGTGTTGAAATGCACCTTCAGTGATTTATGTACCTTTCCACTTGCTTCATTTTCACTATATTATCCAAGAGCTATATCCCACCTCCTTTAACATGCAAGAGCAACAATGAGATTGGCACACATTTCCATGAATTCCATAACATGATGTGAGCCAGTGTGACCAGGAGAGCTCAAGTTATCGGAATCTTTAAGGCTGCTAAAAGAAGAATTACATGATGATTTCCGGGAGGATTTTCCAGATGTTATAACTCCCTCTGAATGTTCTGGAGGGTCTATGCAAGGGAGGCTTTTAAAGTCCAACAAATAACTCTTGTGGTCAACTTGGTATAACTGCAAGGCGATCTTGGTCTACAAAATGAAGAAACAAAATCATAGTTTATAAAGAGCGTGCTAAAATAACATCATCAGAACTTTTTTTTTCTGTTCTCCCTATCATAGAGTAAAAAACATACAAAATGCCAATAAAAAGTTTGAGTTGTTGGTGTTTTTGTTTACATTGAATTTTGCAACAAGTTACTGATTAGATTAAAATGCTCAACTATATTGTAGTGACCATGTATCAAAATACTTACATATTTTCCTGTGCCATTATTGTGACGTATCACTCGAAGATGAAAGGGATTTATTATTTTCCACTCCTACAGAAGTAAAAAAAAAACCATTAGTTGTAATAGTTACCTGCAATAATTCTCACAAACACATTCAAGTACATAAACTGTTGTCAACACAAGGACAGTGTTTTTCGGGGTATTATAATTTTTCCAATATGGACAAATATTTTCACTATAATTAAGATAGACAACTTGTGACTTAAAATTCCGATGAATTTCAAGTAAGCACTTACATATCCTAGAGACATCATGGCTCGGTAAACTTCTCCCATTATGTCATTTGGCTTACTCTGTGACCGAATACCTGTTGCAAGAAATAATACAAAAAAAACAACTTGTAATCAAAAATAAAAATTATTAACATGGTTTTTTCTTAAATTTAAAATAATGATTCAGGGCAAGACTTGTCAAGACAAAAGAAAAAAACATGAAAAGACTCAACTAACTAAATATAGGCTAGAGTTGCCATTATTCATTCCTTCCTGATAAATAGTTTAGCTGAACTATTTCGCTCCACAGGAAAAAATTCAATGGCAGATTCAAATTCCTTTGTACAAAATCCTACGCGATAAAAAGTATCATAAAAAAGTTCTGACAAAGAGGTTTAATCTGAATGGTAACACCATAAGATTTCATACACACATTTTATTGTAAGAAGGACAAATTAACTCACCATGAAGTGGTCTAATACTATCAAGAAAGGATTTGATAGCTTTATTATTATGGCATTATTTTCATTAATATATAACTTTCATTAACAAGTCAATGGAAACATATAATGATTTCCAAGTCCTAAACTGGCTACAAGACTGACCAGGCTTTCTTGACTTTTACAGCTGGTGGTTGTACAAACTATCTGTATGCCTAATACAAACTTACCTAAATGCCATTTGGGTCGCTTTCCCAGGGCTAACCTGAGGTATGGCACTTTCTTGGATGGTGTAGTGGGAAGAGCTGTGGACCCAGTTCTTAAAACATCAACTGAAGTGGATGAGGGTCGCTGCGTCGCTGTTGTGGTCTGGTGTAAAAAGGTAGATCTTTAATAATACTTACTGATCTAATAAACTTAATACTAAATGCATTTTTCAGGTAACAAGCTGGAGCCACATCCTCACTGTTAATCGACCTTAAATGAATGTTTTCAACTTGTTAATGCGTATATTGTGGGTGCAAAGAAATTCAGTTTTACAGATCGTACTTCTGGCAAGCTGTAGCTATCATGTTCCGCTGTAAGAGTCCTTTCAACTATACCCCCCCCCCCCCCCTTCTGTAAATTCTTTTATGAGCTAAAACTGCTGTTTGAAACAATTTTTGTAAACACAGACACCTACCACGAGAGACGGCGAATCTTTCACAATAAACGCAGAGGTAGGTGGAGAAACAGATGAGTAGAACTCCTGTACATGTAGTTTTCCCTCACCTTCAGCTGTAAAAAAAATAAATAAATAAAGTTTATTCCAATGCCTAATAAGCCTGTTCCTCCAAAGAAACCGGTCACATTCCAATACTGAACTTACCAAGCATTCTCATTCTCTTGTTGTCGAGTATAAGGTGATAAGCTATCTTCAGTTGATCATGTGTATCTCCATTCTTTATTGCCCATCTCACATCAGTTTCATGACAGTTTAGTTTCTGTTGAGTAAATTAATATATATAGTGGAACACATCATTAAATTGTCTTTCAGACAAATAAACTACAGTGACTACAAACATATATCACCACTGCTGGCTCAAGCAATTCTGAGGAACGGTGGGGAGGGAAGGGGAGGGGAGGGGAGGGGAGGGGAGGGAAGGGAAATCATTCCACATACATCATAGAAATGTAAAAAGCCCAACAGACCTATTTGTCTAACTCAATGTTGTACCCAATTCGAATCTCCGGGGTTAAGAATTCTTTGTGTATTGTATTTGCATTATAAAGTGGCATTCTCATTAAAATGACAAGGAATTCCTGAAAAAAAACATTTCATTTCCAAAGGATTTGAATTGGGTACAACATTGAGTTAGCCGAACAGGTTAATGGGGATGTCTTTTCAGATTAACAAGTTTAAGTTAAACAATGCCCCTAATGATGTAATTTTAAAAAAATTAAAATGACACAGGAAACACTCGATGTGAAAGTAGTTGATGGTCAGACTAAAAGATTTGATTCACAGAGTCAAAGGTTTAGAATTACATACAAAACCAAATCACAAGAAAAGTAATCAGTTATTCATACAAAAGAAGATAAGTAAAATATTACAAAGAATAAGAAATTCCAACCTCACAAACTTGTGTCAAGCACTCTTGGTCAATGACATCACTTTCTAATTTTGATGATGGAAACAGATAAATTGGAAGATCTTTTCTGAACCATTCATGATTTCTGAAGGAAAAACCGGGAGTGATACAGTGTATTTAAATAATTATTAAAGATCAAACACTCACATCAGACAAAGCAATCAATTTTAAAAGATGACTGTACATTGTACACGTAAATATCTTCATTGCTTTTCTTTCTTGAACAGGGAAAATAATCTTATATGTTTATATCAAAATTGTCCCTCAAAATGAGACAATTACATACATGTACCACAAAAGGTCAAAGCTTCATTAACACAATGATAAGGAATCAAATACATCATTGATCAATATCATTTAATTCTTTGACTTCTTCCTTATTGCAAGAATAATTTAATTATGTTACCATGACACAAAGAACTTATTTCCCCTGCATTTTCTATACATGTAGATTCATAATCTCAACAACATGCTTTTGTAGGTGTTAAGTCAAGCTACAGATCTTTAAGAACAACAAAAGCAAAATCATGAATGAGAAATAATAAAACATTTACAAATCTTTCACAAAATGGACAGTACTCAAGCAATACCTTTTTGAGATGCAGTAATTTCTAATTTTCACATGAAGACAACTCAATACAGTATACCCAACTCACTTTATCTGTTGCATTGTAGCTCTTTTCATTGGATCAACTTGGAGCATCGAAGAGAGAAGACTACTGGTTTCCGCTGAAAGATGTGATGGGATGTAAAACACACCACCTGAAGGAAATAACAATAATAATAATTTTTATTTAAGAGGAAATACTACCAAACCATACAAAATTAATAGCTACATACATCCTGTACCAGGGGAAAAAAAGAAAGAGATAGAGAGTAGAACTG
>OZ038003.1:20237727-20280227 GCA_964035705.1 Porites rus | reverse complement strand
ATTAAAAGAAAGTAAACTGATTAAACTCACTGTATCAAAGGAGTAAAGAAGATATTATTTTGCCACGTGATAAAACTCCCATTCATTAATAGGGGTCAAGATCATTTCAAGCAAAAGCTCAGTCGCTAGCCCAATACTTACAGTTTAATAATGTGCGGATGTCTGAAAAGCTTTAAGTTTTGAATCTCTCTTCTTATTTTTCCTACGACATCTAGGTTCTTTATCTTTTGTCTGTTGAGGATCTTAACTGCAACTTTGTGTTCTGTCAGTTGATGTACTGCCACTAAAATGAACAGGAGTGGAAAAATTAGTAATTTTCTCTAATAGCAGTGACAATCATGAAGTTAGCCCAAGAAAACAACTGTCTCTCCTCCCTCCTCGCCACTATACCTCAGTGACAAAAATCCCATACAGATGACATAAAATCTGTCTGGAATCTGGTCAGGAGCTCTAATTGGTCACATGTACATGCAGTAGTTAAACTGTATTATAGCTATTTTTATATATAAAAAAAAAACAGACAAATGCGAAAGACAAATGGTCACAATGATTGCTACAAAACGGTACATATTCACGGAGGTCGTTCACAGAGAAACACAAATTAACTTCACCATAATCGACCGGGCAAAACATAAAATCGAACAAATTTACATTTGGAACCCCAAAACAACCTGATTAATTATGTAAACATTGATTTACGTCATCAGTATGAAATTTCTGTCGCTGAGGCACAAACATCCCCCCTGGTAAGATGTCTCTAGAAGTGAGGAGCAAGATTGCTGTTTTGACAAGCTATCATCTAAAAGTGATCTCTACAATCCTTTGCTTCACATATCTCATGTCACTGACAATCTATACATGAATGAAAAGCTCATTCAGTAGGGGTTTTTGTTGACAACTGAACCTAAGGAATCTTTGTATGTATCACCATAAAGTAATTGTGTACACTAAGGTTAACCTGAGAAAACAGTCGACATTTTGAAGCGCCACCACTGGTTTCCCTGCGAAATTAAGTCTGAAGAACAAACCCAGAAATTCAATACTGATGACATGCTAATGCCCACTAATCTGGGTGGTGCTTCTGATTGGTCGTGCCGCAAGGGAAATTTTGTCAAACCAATCAGAAGCACTTCCCAGTCATCTCGACTGAACAAGACTGGTTACTAGATTTACTATATTATGACAAAAAGAACACTTGATTCTTGTAGAAACTAAGCAAGAAATCCCAAGTGAGCAGGATGGCCAAAAAGAACACAGAATTTGTTTCAATTCCTATAACTCTATCTTTTTTACCATTAATAAATTATGTTTACAGCTGTATAAATTTCTTTTATTTGTAGACGATTTTCATTTATTTGATTACTGTTTATTTGTGGGCCATAAATTAGATTTTCAGTTTCATCACAGTCAAATGACTCCCCTTTAAATGAAGTCTTTCATTCTTATAATCATTCACTCACACAGTTAGCAATATAATAAAGTAGTTTGATACATAACAAACTTCTATACAATGAAATCCTCTGTATAACAAACGATTTTCTTCACCCTAGTAATAGTAAAATATAGTGAGAAGAACCTTGACATAACGAAACCTTGTTACAGCGAACAGATTTTGCCAGTCCTTTGGCCCTTTGTTATATCAAGGCTCCACTGTATACAAAATAATTAATGTATACTAAGATCATAGCATACAGAGTAGTATACATTAGTTAATATTGTGTATTAAACTATTTTAAATAATATAAAAAGTGCTCACTACTGCGTGCCACAGTGGTGAAAAACAACTACTGTATAAACCCATCGAGAAAGTTAATTTTGTGTTTCTTCTTGTTTCAGTTAAAGAACTCTTGCAGTCACATGTACATGATCTCCAATAAAGTTCAAAGTCCGTTATTAAGAACTTAAACTGACAAGGAAAGAGTAAAAAGCTTTAATGAAATTAGCAACAAATAAAAGATAAAGAGTTTTCTCAGCACCGCTCAAAGGTCAGTACAATTATTAAGTTGTTGATGAAGGTATGCTTATAACACGTAAACAAGCTAAGATCAATGAGGCCTGACTTGCGTGAAAGTCTTGACAGTAAGTCTTGAATGAGCAGGGAACCAACATCGTATGGTTCTTGCATGCAATCACGTTAGTTGTTAGGCATCAACGCGCTGATGTCATTACTTTGTACCTTCAATTCAGGTCTAGTAATGGTATAGAGCCTGGTAGTATATATACTATCATAACAGCAATTATTACTGTATTTTCCCAGTCATTTATTCATTCGTGTGTAGCAAATTTTCTGCTGCATACAAATGACTATGCATTTTGCGTACGTGGAGTTGTGCACGCTTTCAGCGATCTCTCCTAATTACAGTATAGTCAACACAATTAACCTTACTAACACTTACTTTTCACTTTTCCAAACGTTCCCACACCTAAAGTTTGTTGGAGCATGTAGTTCCCGATGCTCAGTTTGGAGGTCATTGACTGACCGCGATCTCTGTCTTTTTCCTTCGTCGCCATGTTGTTGGGATACGGAGTCACGTGACTATAGCTTGGTCTCTTCCTCTTGCTCAGAAACCGAGGCATTGTGGTATACTGGTTGAGAATAATGGCGGCGGTCGCGGAAGTGAAATTAAACTGGAATTTATCCACTGAAGAGATCTTAAAACGAACGGACGAGCTTATCGAGCGTTCTAGGAAAGTTTACAATGCTGTCGGTGCGCTGAAACCTGAGGAACTGACGTACGAAAACTGTTTGAAGGTAAAAACGTGTTTGCCAACTGCTTTGTCAATCCATTTTTTTATTTCTTCCCGTGGTGCACGAACTGTCCACGTGCTGCAATCTCTTTTGATTCTTTAAGAGTGAGTTTTTAGCACATGAACGGTTGCGTGTTGTTGTTTTGCAAGCCTGACCGCACAAGTGGTTCTTTTGTTGGAATATTTCGCAACGACGTACTAAATATGGGCAAATTTAGTTGTTTTTTTTTTACACATCGTGATCTTCACATCAAACTGCAACTTTGAACTTTTACTTTTGGCTTTTCCCGCGTGATATGAAATTTGACGCCTGCGTTAAAGATGGTAGACTGATATAACTGTGATAGTTGTGTACATACAGGTAGTAATAATCTGCAAATTAAAAGGAATTTTGAAACTATGGTTTTCTTTTGTCTAGGCTTTATCTGATGACACAGCTGAATATCATACTGCAAAATCCAACCTGGATTTTCCTCAGCATGTGTCCACAGGTAAAACAATAAATATATATTATTCATTCAAAATATATCCCCAATTCTGATTGGCTAAAAGCACACGCATAATTCACCATAACCAGTTACTGATGACCAAATCTGGAAGAATTATTTTTGTGTTAAACGAGGAAATGACGTAAAAAATGCAGCCTTCTACAGGTTAATGCACTGTTAACCGAGAAGACCTTGGGACGAGGTTGAGTTGAAATTAAAATGGCAGACACTTCACTCGTATCAAGAGTAAGAACTACAGCTGGACCTAGGCGAAATAATGGCTAAAAACATAGCAAAAACAGCAAGAAGACAACTCGGAGGTCGACATCTGCTATTTGGAGAATATTTGGGGAGCTGGACAAACCTAAATGTACACTATCGAAGATAAACTTAACAGCGATGAGGGTAAGCATGTTTTAGCTATATTTTTAAACTAGGAATTAGTTTGAATGAATAATAAAGCAATTAATGAATTTGGCTTTCGTAGGATATGAAGAATTAGGCAGACCGCCGCCTGTTAAGCTTTAACCGCCGCCTGGTTAGCTCAGTTGGGAGAGCTCCGGTCTGCCGAGTGGGAGGTCGCGGGTTCAAACCCTGGCCGGACCAACACTCAGGGTCTTTAAATAACTGAGAAGAAAGTGCTGCCTTTGTAATGACATCTGCAAATGGTTAGACTTTCTAGTCTTCTCGGATAACAACGGAAAACCGTAGGTCCCGTCTCACAGCACTGTCACTGATTTGTTCTTGTGGGACGTAAAAGAACCCACATCACTATTCGGAAAGAGTAGGGGTCGTAGACGGTGGTGTGGTCAACCTTTTACGGGTTCAGGATTGGGTAGGGATGGCACCTTGCTTGGGACCTGAGTCCCGTTCGTGCACATTCCCTCTGGGCAGGCCTGTGTCTAGAAAAGCTGGTAAATAAATAAATAAATAGATCTCAGAGGGTGTTATCCACCTCAGCCTTTGGCCTCTGTGGATAACACCCTCCTCGATCTGCTTAATTCTTCATATCTTACTCAGCCTCATTCATTAATTGCTAATTGATCCAATTTTACTTGTATATTAATACCTTAATCTCTCATGCCTTGGGCACAACTCCTACTCGCACAGATCCAAAACTTCAATTTCACTCCAGCTCTTAAGTGAAGACCACTTTTTCTGGTGGAAACGGTATTAAAAAAATCTGAAAAAAATACAGTTGAACCACCATTAAGACCACTTATTAAGTGGTCAAGGGATGTTCCATTCCCCCCCCTTCCCCCTAAAGATGGTGGTAGCCTACATGTAGCTGCACCCTCCCCACGCGGCTAGGTAGGCTAAGATGGTGGTTTTCGAATAGGAGGGTTCAAATTTTTTTCTTCAAAGAAGCCGATAAATTTTGACCCTTCAGACGATGTTTTAAAAGGGCGCTGACATAAATTGAGGGTTCAGATTACAGCCATCTTAAGTGGGTGGGGGGGGGGGGGGGGAGAGAAGGAGTGAGCATAAAAAATTGTCCACTTGTGGATCCCTTAATGTAATGTTTCAGTTACAGACATTCCCATCTTAGTCTAATTGTAAAGTTTATGCCATAGGATATTATACTTTAGTGAAATCCAACTAGTGGTCTATTATCAATGCTGCGATCTGGTTGGTTGAGCTACTATTAGGGTATATGTTATAGCCCACTAGTAGCAAAAAGCGTGGGCTTTTTGGTGGCAAAAAATGATTGAAGTCTAGCTTTAACTTGCTAAAAGTTTTTTATTCTTGATATTTTTGACCAACAAGTTGGATTTTACTAAAACAGTTATTCCTCTTGCCCGAATGGCCACTGAGTCAATAGCCCATGAGGCCGGAGGCCAAATGGGGTATTGACTCTGACCCCATTCGGGCTCGAGGAATTAAATAGTATTGTTTGTGCAAAAAATGTTGGGAGAACCTCACCACAACATTTTAAGGAGAATTTGCTTTTTTAACACTGACAATACTCTGATAATTTTGTTCAGTATTAGAGCTGTTTCTTGCAGTGTGAAAGTTATGAAAAGATAAATATCACTGTAAATTATATTTCAGTAAGGCAAATTAAATATATAACAGGATTAATGTTCAATAGAAAAGAAAATGCTTTGCTTATTGACATCATATAAAATTGCCTTAATAATTGTAACAGGACTTATCTGTTAGTTTTTTCCTTAAAATTACCAATATTATTTTACTTTAGACAAGGAAATCAGGACTGCAAGTACTGAAGCTGATAGAAAATTGTCTGAATTTGAAGTTGAAGTCAGGTATTGCATTATACATTATAATGTTATACTCTACTATATTTTGTACCATACAAATTATTTATCATGATTTGTTCACCTTTTGTCTGCTAATGAAATCATATCAGTGCATATTGTACCTGTGTATGAAAATTTTTGAATTATTTCATTTTTTTTGTTCTTGATTTGTATTTTCCCTTATCTCTGTGTATAGCAGTACATTGCGCACTTAAATGAAGGGAAAAAAAGAAACTGAACAGAACCTATACACTGTACAACATGAAATTTTATCATAAGGAAGTGATCTGACGTTGCATTTAATCTTCCCTCATTTTCAGTATGAGAAAGGATGTGTTTGACAATCTTGTGGCTTTCAAGGTAGGTTTTATCCATCGTTATCATTAGTTATTTTGTGTTTTCAGACCAAAATTTAGTTCTTTCCCCTTACAGGTACCCTATTTCAAACCAGTGACCCAAAGTCTTTAGAGTCTGACTAAACCACTCCTTTGCTGACTACTAATCCATAAACAGGGAGGGGGGTGTAACTGCTTACAGACCAAAGATACTTTCCCATGTCATTGGCCCTTTTTCTCATTCTACTATTGTTAATTATTGAAAGTTTCGCCCAGGACGTTTCGATGACTCCATGTCATTATCATCAAAAAATAGTTTTCTTTGCATTTGATAATGATGACATGGAGTCATCAAAATGTCCCGGGCGAAACTTTTTATTTAATGGTTAGTTTTCTTCGTTTTCACACCTCAGTTTAACTTTACATATTCCTGACACTTTCTTTTTTCTGTATATATATCACCAATTCATGCTAATTTTCTTAACATTTGAGAATGATGACATAAAGTCTTTGAAACGTCCCGAGCAAAACTTTTTATTTAATTACTACTATTGTTGTGACCTTTATTGTAGAACTCTGATCTACTGCAGCATAATTCCAGTGTATTTGGCTATCATTTTATTCTTAATCATGCATGTACATTGTAAGTTCATGTATGTTTTTCTCCATAGGAGAGAAACATAGGGCCTCTGTCATCTGAGGCTTTTCGAGTTTTGGAGAGGTTAATCAAACTGGGTAAAAGAAATGGTATGTACCGTATATCTCGCTGAAATACTATACATTGAGTTTCTTAATGAAAATGTATTGTCTGTAACCTAGAAAATTAATAATTTTCAGTTTTGAAGACTGGAGATGTAAAAAATGATTAGCAATCAACCTGGCATGTGCACATGCTGTTAATTTGTTTTGTTGTATCTGCCAGGTCTTCATTTACCAGAAGAAGTTCAAAAAGAAATCAAGGCAATCAAATCTCGTATGAGCAGTCTGGAAATTGATTTTAACAAAAATTTGAATGAGGAGAACACCATCTTAGAATTTACCAATGAAGAATTAGGTAAGTTTCTCTGTGGGCAAATTTTAATAAATTGTACATATCTATCAAGAGTTAAAAGTTAGAACTGCTTCAAAAATGTAGTTAATATCATGACAATTCCAGTCGAGCATTACCTCTCTATGCTTGCTAGTGGTTGACTTTTATCAAGTGGGTCATTATGCCTGCAAATATTCCTAGCATTTTCCCTCGCCTCCCTTTTTGTAAGTATTGGGTGTGGCAAGTATTCCACTGACGAGGCTGTTCAGTGTAAATGTTCAATGGCTTTGGTGGTCGCTGCCTACTGTTGGTTGCTATGGATACCTCTTGCCCATGCCTTGTTGCTCTCCAGCTCCCCCGACTTCAACTCCCAAACTCATCTATTTTTGTTGGGTTTAACATTATATCCAGAGTAACTCTTGGCATTTTCCCTCTGTTTTCTTTATTTCTGGTGATCATTTCTTTTTGCTCTTTTGTTTTACATTGTACATGTATTTACCCTTTTGGCTATCACTAATACTCAACCATCAAACCCCATTAAATTTTTAACTTTTTATTATTCGTGTGTTTAGCTGGTATGCAAGAGGATTTTATCAACAGTCTAGAAAAGGTACTGACAGTAATATTGTAGATGTATCTGATACAAATCACTCTTATCAATTCAAAATATACTGTCGGAAGTGGCCTGTGATTCTTCAGAACCTGCCAGAAAATGATGTGTACAAAGATTGTTGTAAAATGTCATTATTATTTATCTGGCTTGACCATATTATGCTTTGGAAGTGAAGCATATAACAATTTAATGGCTGAATGTGATTTTTCTTCTACCGTACTCCTGATAAAATTTAGAAGTGTTGGCTTTTGTGAAGAAAGGAAAACTAGAGAATCTGAACGAAAAAATTACCTTTTCAGCTAAAGTATATGTACACAAACCAGCAGCAAATAAACTCAAGCCACCAATGTACTCATCTCCTGGAATGAGGTTTCCAAGGCGAGCAGCATTGTGGGACTGACATCTGTTTATTGTTTTTTTTTTATTTAGACTGATGCTGGCTTGAACAAAGTCACACTGAAGTATCCTCACTACTTTCCCATAACAAGAAAAGCATCTAATCCAAAAACAAGGCAAAGAATAGAATATGCATTCAACCGGAGGTATATAGTTTGTTATGCTCTGTTGCTGTGCTCCAAACATAAGGGGTTTGCACTTTCCTTGTAATTCCTGGGAAATGCTTGGAAATATACGAACACTGATAATGATTGTGATAACGACGACGATAGCGATAACGATAACAATATCGATAACGATAACGATAGTGATATTGATATTGATATTGATAATGATACTGTACTCCAAACGACAGGGGTTTACACTTCCCTTGTAATTCCTGGCAAATACTTGGAAATATACTAACACTGATAATGATAATGATATGATAATTGTAATGTTAATCATCTCTCTTGTTGCTGCGTGAAGGAGTTTGTCTTTATTGACTGACTTAGCTGAGCCTGTTTGTGCGACCAAGGCATGTACATGTATTCTTCTCATAGACAGTGAACTAGCATGGTTTAAACGGGGTCAGGCAGGCTTGTTTATCAAGATTTGAATTTTATTCATTGCTTTTCCAGGTGCATTCAGGAAAACACTCCAATTTTAGAAGAACTTGTAGAACTTAGAAAAAAGGTATAGTCTGCAGGCATAATAATAATAATAATAATAATAATAATAATAATAATAATAATAATAATAATGGTTAATAAATGTTATTTATATTATTTCAAAATACACACTCCATGTTATATACCTTAGCTACAAGTATGCTACAAATTGTTGCTTATGTAACAATGAAATGTGAATGAAATTTTGTTTACTACATGTTTACTACAAATATTTAAGTTGTTGCAATCCATTTTTTGTTCGAAGTTTTTAACTCAAATCCCTTTTTTAGCTTCTGCAGGCTTTATCTCCGTCAATATGTGTGTTGTCATTTGCAGTGCTTAGAGAAATTGGAACAAACTTGTTTTCAAAATTTTTAGACATTAATAGTTTTTGTGCTACTTTTATGATGTAGATGGCAGACTTACTTGGCTATCCCACACATGCAAGCTACATCACTGAGGTATTTCAGTACTCTCGTTATACTGACATGCACAATATTATTGATTAAACAAGAACAAATAGCTATCATTGGCTAAATTCAAGAGAAAAAAAGGTAAAGGTAAAGGAAACCACAAGCCAAAGGCCCAAACAGCCGGTGCTTATCCCGGTTACCTTAGCATGAAGCATGCATAGGAGCATTGCTACTCCCCCGCCCCCCGCCCTCCCCCCTTGGACAGGATACTAGTCCATCACAGGGGCTAGCACTAGTCCCCAGCAGTTTGTCACTGGTACCGGCCATTTATATACCTGGTTGAATAACGACAAAGTGGAGTAAAGCTCCTTGTCTAAGAAAACAATGCGATGGGGGACGCTTGAACCGCAGACCTTCAGGTCTGGAGTTTGAGGTGTCACCTGCTCAGCGACACATGCCTCCAAGAGAAAAGGATAGACGCTAATCTGTTTGAGATTCTCTCATCATTTCAAATTGGAAAACCTTTGTGCAGAACAAAAGTTATTTAAACTAAAGGGAAGTACAGTGCTACATACAAGTATATATGGCTGTGCCATTAAGTCTCTCAGATTTCAAAACAGAAAATAAAGTGATGTATGAAAGTTGTATTCTATACTATAAGAATTAAGTTTACATCTCAACATTTGATTAATGAGGGGGTGGGACTGGCCACCATTTTTCTGATTCTGTCACTGCATAGCATATTGATATGCTTTTCTGTCTGTTTATTTTAGTTGCGGATGTCTAAAACAGCTGAGGCAGTTTCCAGTTTTCTGTCAGAGTTGTGCAGCAAGTTGAGACCCCTTGGCGATGCGGATTTGGCAGAAATGTTAAGTTTGAAAGAAGCTGAGGTATGCACATGTTAACTCAATAAAACCATTCACTCCCAACAAAGCCGTTAGGCAAAACTTAGCAAAATTTGCAATTCTTATTTTTTAAAATGCTGAAAAACAAATAACCCCCTTTGGAAGTATTCTTCAACATGAGAGGAGATATACACACACTAATGTAACACAAAGCCATTTCCCTTTATTATGTAACCTTAACAATGGTGATTCTTTCACATGTGAACATAGCATGTTATTGTTGTGAGTCAAGTTATCATGTTTGACTGGTAATTCATTAGTTTTTATATAAAAAATTGTGAATCTTCCAGGTATGACACCAGTGAGGTTATTTCTAGCATCCTCATTCCCCAGTTCTCCCACTTCACTTTCCTTTTGTGGCTTCTTCTTGTAGTGTAAAGAGTTGGGGCACGAATATGATGGCAAAATCAACTACTGGGATATGCGCTATTACATGACCATGGTGGAAGAGAAAAAGTATGCAGTAGATCAGAACAAGCTGAAGGAGTATTTCCCTCTACATATAGTTACCAAGGGTATGTATGGCTGAAGCAGCGTAGTTCCTAGATTGTTGACAGTTTTTTTCTCTTGGGATTGTGGAGAGTGTGGAGAGTGATTGTTGGTTTCATGTGGTGAAGAAAATCTGGGGGGAGTGCAGAGTGCCTGTGGAGGCCAGGATGACAGGTGATGTACTTGTGGGGGGGGATGGGGGTAGACTATTGATAGTCTGCCACGTTTATGGTTGTTGTTGAGGTCAATCCCCAAGCTCAAAACACCACAAAAACTGGGAAGGGTGATGAACTTACAGGCTCATTCCCTCAAGGTAGTTTGTACTTTTCCAATTTCTGCTGCCTTTTCAACTCGCCAATTGACAGTCTCACAGAAAAATTAGAAAAAGATGAAGAGTATGGCAGAGGTGGGGTGTGTCCTGTACCACTCTGAACCTCTGTCTAACAGAAGATTTGGTGTTTTTCTCAAACTCCTGCAATTTTTTAAAAAATGCGTTCTATTGAATATTTCTTCCTTTTTCCCCCATAGGCCTACTGGATATCTATCAGGTACTTTGTATTTTTTTTTCTTGACTTTTGAATTTTTTATAACATTTTGAAGAGATTGTTATTGTGTTGTCTTCTGCATACAGCAACTTATATGTGCTTTAAAATAATTTCACATTTTTCTGTGACAGTAGAATTATCGTCTTAAAAATTAATAACTATTTTTTTGTAGGAGCTCTTAGGTCTACGTTTTGAAGAAATTCAGAATCCCCATGTGTGGCACAAGGATATTCAGATGGTAAGTGCAAATTTGTTTGGTATTTAAGTACAAAAAAGGGAAAAAAAGGCTGCTTCTCTAATTTCTGTGCAAACAGAATGGATCTCTTGAAAACATCAAGAAAAATGATGAAGAGAGAAAAACATATTGCTGATGACATTCAAAAAAAGGTGAAGGAAAGTGAGTGAAATGCAACATCAGGGAAAGTGGATTAGAGGTCAGCAAAAAACTAAGGAAATGTCTTTTTTGGTCCGGTATGTGGCAACACTGAATTTATTTAAGGAATGAATAATCCTTCTGGGTTGAAATACAGTGGAACCTCAATACAACAAACCTCTATGGTATTATAACAATTTCCTTGATATAACGCGCAATTTTCTTTACCCCAGTAATAGTAAAATATCGGAAAAAGAACCTTGATATAACCAAACCTTGTTTTAGCAAACAAATTTTACCAGTCCCTTGGCCCTTCATTATTATATTAAGGATCCACTGTATGATTACACTTTTTTTTTAATTTATGAACTTTTAGTCATTTGGCTGATTAATATCTTCTTTACTTAATTTGTAGTTTAGTGTTAAAGATGTGGCATCTGGTGATGTCATAGGTTATTTCTACCTCGATCTGTTTCCAAGAGAAGGCAAATTCGGTCATGCAGCTTGCTTCGGATTGCAGGTGAATAGAAACACATATCAATCACTTCTTTGCAACTTAAAGTAAAGTAAAGTAAAGTAAAGTAGCAGTTAAGTGAGAAAAAAGTGATAGCAACTCCAGATCAAAAACTCAAATAATTCTAATCTCAGACTGCAAAAGAAGCTTTAAAGATGTATAAAGTGACTGGGTATTCTCTTACTCATCCCAGTTGTCTCTGTTAGGATAACAGGCTTGAACGAAGTGAGCACAAGGGTTGATATCAGTCTTTGCTCTCATCTGCGCTTCTCATGTTTTTTAATAAAAGCAAACTAAGAGATGACGTAATTGTTTGTACAAGTGCATTAATGTTTGTCTTATCCACACTAAGGCTGTCCAGGAATTCTATTGAATTGCAAACAGTGTGACAGAAATGTTAATAAATGGTTTTTTCACTTTAATGTTTTTTTATTGTTCCTATTGACTTTCTAGATGGTGCTAATGACTTGCATACTAGCCCAAATGAAAGTATATTTTTCTCGTTTGTATACCAAATGACGCATATGAATGCCTAAAAGTGTTATTGAGTGTTGATTAAAATGCAAAAATCGCTATTGAATCTGATTTATGCGAAAATGTTCGTATTTTCGCGCTAATGAATGTATCTTCGCACTATTGATCGCAGTTTCACGCAAATGATTGCGCATTTTCTCGTAATGAACAGCAAAAGGTGTAATAACGTGAAAAATGTATACAACAATGTGAAAAAAAAAAAACTTGCTCATGATAGAAGGACCTCAAATTCTTGGCAACAGGAAGAAGAAGTTCTTTAGCAGAATAGAGAGAGGTTCTTGTAAATATGTGGTGCTTGTTTAGCTCAATATCAACATGGAGGCTCTTTAACTTTTTTTCTTTTTATGTGTGGGTACTTACAGTATGTGCTCACATGTTTGTAAAATTTAAGGGCTAACCATGTTGTTATTTTTTATTATTTGTTTAGCCTGGATGTGTGTTGACTGATGGAACAAGACAGGTATGTCTGAAAATTGTTTTTGTGACTTCAAAATACATGAATAGGATTGTCAAATACATAATTAATTTATGGACAACACAAGGGTATCCATATTAACCCATTCGCCCCTGAACCACCCGTAACCGCCCGTGCGGATCCACGTCCTTTCTACCCTTTGTGACGTCATCAGTTTTAACGGTCAAGGACAACTTTGTCCGCTAACTTGTGCAGAGTGAAGAGATCTTTCAAACCATACCAGAATGAGCACAATTCAGTCAAGGACACCGGAGAAAGAGGCAAAAAACCATTTAACATTGACCTGAAAATCTCCATGAAAATCTTGTTCCATTGCTAACCTACCTTTCCTTTCACCTAATCGTAAGATCCTAAAAACTTTCCTTAAAACTATTCCCACCAAAATGAAGCCTACTAAATGCCCAGCAAGAGAAAAAAAATGAGGCAAGAAAAGCGAAAAAAGAGGGGAGGAGAGAACTTCGCAAGCTGATATTTTGCATCTGGATCAGAAGGTCGTGAAGTGTACGACCTGTAAACCGGTTTTGGGGGAAGTTTTAGCTCTTTATAGCAGGACAGTGGCCAGAAAACCACTCGAGTACCTTCAAAACGCGAAATCGGCAAATCCCCAGGAGCGAATGGGTTAAAGAGGTTTCACTGAGTGGACGTTTTAGACGTGTTGTCCATATTGTAGTGGTAGAATTTAAAGACTAAGAGAACTGTCTAAAGGCAGGTTTAGATGGCATGTTTTTTGCTTACGAATATTGTGTGCAACATGCATACGTCATGACCTCACAACAGATCGTGTCATGTAAATTAGACACACGACATTCGCACGACACATGTGGATATCGTAAGTGAAAGTTGTCCGCGTGTGGATGGTCGAAAGTCATGATGTATGCTAGTCACCCACGATAGTCATAAGCAAAAATTGTACCCTCTAAATCTGCCTTAAAAGAGAGGTGTCTATATTATAGAAGTCTCTACAATGAGAGTTTCAAATGTACCAGAAACAAGCATGATGTGTATCCATACCATAGTGTAAATTTCAGTAACATTGTTCATAAGTCCAAAGTCAGCCAAAGAAGGTCTATCATCATGTACGTGCATGGCTGAATTGAACTGTAATAACAGGGGTCTCTCTTGCTGGTTTTCTGCAGTTTCTTGATTTAAGAATGGGTTCATTTGGGAGGAGCTGGTTTTGGACTAAACGCATTATAATGTGTAATGGTTCAATGTACTTTCTGCGGTTGTTTTGTAGCTCTCCGTTGCTGCCATGGTAGCTAATTTCACTAGACCAACTGCTGACCACCCATCGTTGCTGACCCACCAAGAGGTAGGTACTCTTTAGTATCGCGTACCTTTATTTAACGACGCCAAGCTTATTACTGATTAAAGCATTGTGACTTGAAACTTGGCTGAACAAGCCCGACGTCTTGCTAGACAAAATACTTTGCGCCATTTTGTCTTTCTCCACCCTAGTCTTACCCCATGTAAGCAAATCCAGGTTCCAGAATCTAGGAAATACTCCTTTTGGAATCTAGAATCAGGGACTTTGGTTTTCGGAACCCGACTTCCACTGACAAAGAATCTGGAATCCACAGCTTGGCATTCAGTCCGCAGAGGAGGCTTTTTTTTCGCGTTTTCTAGGCGAGCAAAGGCAATTGCGTAGCGATCATTTCACTGACTTTAAACTAGACATTGATGTTCATAAATGTACTTTCCAATAGCCATTTATTTTAAATGATGTTTTATCCGGACATGAAGCCAAGTCAGCCTTCTCTGACTTTGAAACGGCAGAGTAACTGAGTTTTTTAGCATTTCTAAAATTGCTCGGTTTGGAAAAAACAGTGATATCACTTCTGACCATTTTTTTAAAGGTGGAGACTTTCTTTCATGAATTTGGTCACGTGATGCACCAGATATGTGCTAAAACGGATTTTGCCTTGTTCAGGTTAGTGCTACACTGTTTGTGTTTATACTCAACAGTCGACGTTACAGTATGTGGCATCATAAGGGAGCTTAGCCGAAGACGTTTTTGCACCACGCACATCAACGGAAAGTGGACTTTTTGCACTTTTGCACTCTTGGGCAGTGGCTTTGCTCATAATTTCGGGTAGCTTGTCCCTATAATAGTAAAGACACTTAGCAATACAAATTTGATAACATCAATGCATTTGTTAGAAGGGAAATGTCTCACTTTCGGTAATTTTACGTCTTCCAAAAATGCCTTTGCTTAAGTTCCATCAAGCGGGGTACCAGTTACTTGATGCTTGTGTTTGTTTGATTTAACACTGTTTTGTTGTGACAGTGGGACTCATGTGGAAAGAGACTTTGTCGAAGCTCCTTCTCAAATGCTGGAAAACTGGTGCTGGGAGAAAGAACCTCTTCATCGCATGTCAGCCCATTACAAAGGTGCGATATTTCAATGAGTCTGAATACAACACACAGAATAGAGCAGAGTTTTCTTCTTACAGAGGATTATTTTCTTTTTGTATCAGAATACAGTAAAAACCCGCAAGAAAGAACCTGTTGGGTTAAAATTTGCCAGTTAGGCCCTCCCTATGTAAGAACCTGTTTAGCCTAATATTTGAAACAGGTTCTTATTTTCTGAAATCTATTTGAAAAAATTCGGTACACATGGGCAAATAAGATAAGTCAATATTCAGGATTCTCTTTGGAGGTGCCCTATCACTTTAACTTCAATGTCTTGGTATGCAGAATTTATATGAGGAAGAAACTGAATTTTACTAAATAATACTCTTAGCTACAATGTATTTTTTTCCTTCTGAAAATGTGAGCAAATTTAAGAACCTAAATAGCCTAAATTTGTGCTAATTACCATTTATGTAAGAACCTGTTCAGGCTAACTTAGGAGAATGCAGGTTCTTACTCGCGGTTTTTTTTACTGTAGTTGCCCTCGCTATTAGTTTTATAAAATAATGTCGTTATAATTTTTCTGTTGCAGATTCTAGTGCTCTTACTGATGAAATGCTTGAGAAGCTCATAGCGTCACGTAATGCTAATACGGGAGTTTTCAATCTGCGACAAGTAAGAAAACAGTTCCTCGATTTTAAGTTATTTGTTGAGTTTTTGTCAGTGGGAAAGCCAATGCTCTGAATTCCCCTTTTTCACGCTCGGAAGTAACTTCATTGTACAGCGCATGTCGCACATTACCAAGCAGAAAGTACCGCTCACTACCGCTCAGTAGCTCTCACTTGAGTCGCTATACTTAGGGTTTTTATCCTCGAACTCTTAAAGTTAGAACCACCTGTTACAGCATAATAAACAGAACCGCAGGAAAGTACTGCTCAGTAGCTCTTATTTGAATGGCTATAAAAACCACCTTGTACAGCATAATAAACAGTACCACAGGAAAGTACTGCTCAGTGGATTTCATTTGAATGGCTATAAGAACGACTTCGTACAGCATAAGAAACAGTATACCACGGGAAAGTAATGCCCAGTAGCTTTCATTTGAATGGTTACACTTAGAGTTTTTTATTCACAGACACAGCAATTAGAACCACTTCGTACAGCATGATAAATAGAAACACTTTTTATATCATGAGAAACAGCACCACAGGAAAATGCTACTCATCGTTTAAAATGTAACTTTTCAGGCCGGATTAAATCAGTCTTAAGAGTCAGAAGCATCTTGAACAGAAAAAACAACTCTACACGTAACTCAATGCTTGCTCATTACTCGTTCTTCGATGACTCAAAAACCTGCTCCGCTTTCTTCCTCTCCAGATTCTATTAGCGACATTTGATCAAACGATTCATACTCAAGCCAAGGTAAATTTCTTCTTGTTTTGTCTTTTATCATACCCAGTGTATCTGCAGCTGTACATGACCTTAGTCATTACGAACGCTAATTAACTACCAAGAAGACTCCTGCAAGAAAAACGTCCCTTGAAAAAAAATTATCCTGTTTCAATTATTTTCCATTAATTTTTTCTTGGAAGAGTGAATAATCGAGGATGTGAATTCGTAGGAAGGTTTCAAAGTTCTCAACAACTTACTTATCTGACAATGTGCTTTTGGAGAGAACGGCTGAGTAATATGTGAATATGAAGGCCCCATTCACACCGGCAGAACATTAAATTAAATCAACTTTTGTAAAATTAATATCTGTGATAAACACTTAAGTATAAAATAAGGTTTTTCCATCGGGTTTAAGTAAGTTCTAGCCATCGTGTGTTTGTGCTTCCTAACTACCTGGTCGACTCGCGAATAACAGCAGACAGCTTTATGAGGTAAACAAGTTTCGACCGTGACAAACGTAAAAGGTTCTAAACGTTTTTGAAGCTTTTGATGCCTTGATCTCGATCCAATTACTTCCCGTTTTACACCATGAATAGAACTGCACTTTAAACTAGTTTAACCAGTCTAATAATTTTATCATCTTTTTCGTGTGAACAGGCTAACACTGCGGAGATCTTTTCTAAGCTCTCAAGTGAAATTCTTCGTATCCCATCCACCCCAGGTTGGTTGGTGCTCCTGAATCGCAAGAGGCGTTAGTGCTTAACCCTTTATACCCCAATATCCACAAACAAATTCTCTAGACCGATCTTTATACATTACCTTAAAGAAGTGGTGGAGAGAATTTGTTTGAAGATCAAAGCATTTTACCTCGGGTGATGGTTTTATTAATTAATGTACTCCAATCTTATGATTACGTGTTGATAAAATAAGAGTAAAATGTTGTTGATCACTTGGGACTTAAAGTGGTTTAGTGGTTTTGCTTTTGTTCTCGTCCGCGATTCAAAAAAAGAAATTCCAATCAGTCTTGACACCTGCTCAGTTTTAGTTTGTTGTTGGGAAGCATATCAGCGTAAGTAGGATAAGTTGTTCGCCTTATGCATAATCGCCAAGAAGGATTGAAAAACGGTAAAATGTTGTCCGGTTTAGAGAGGTGTCAGTTTGTTGTAATATTTTAGCCCGCGAGTAATCTTGGAATGCGAGCATGAAGTCACACCTCTAAACAGGTTAAGTAATGGTCCGTGTAAGAACTAGGCAAAAGAACAATAGGCCAGTGCAATAGCGGCAGTTATTTTTTAGGTGCTGATTTCTCTAATCAAATTAAATTTGAATGCTCTGATTGGTCAATAGGGCGAAAAGCGCGAAATTTGAATTTTAGAAATGAATTAAGATAGCAAAAGAGTCATTCAAACAACTTTTTATTTTGCCTACTGCTCTGATATGTTGAAAACTATAACATATCTAAACTTTAGAGGATTTCTATGCGCCAAACCCGAGCAAAGTTAAACTGATATAAAATTACATGAAAATGGCACAGGAATACATCAATCGGCGACCTTCTGAAAGACAGCTACTTCGGCTCTCACAAAGGAAATGTCAAAACTGTGATCGCAAACAGCAGTAATCCAAGCTCACATGGCGAACGCGCCAAAGCCGCGCGTTTTTATTTTGCCACCATAAAGAACAACAATTTCATAAAATCATGTCGGAGGGTTATCCTAATGGCCCGCATTTGAATAAAAAGACGATTGTCCATACAGAAAAAAATTCATGGATGTTCGGAGAATTCGGTTTCAGAAGAAGCTCTCTTCGCAGTCTTACATGGTAGATATATTTTTAGTCTAAATATCTCCGCAAAACCTACTTTCATTCTTAGAAAAACTAAAGGCAACAGTTACAGTCAAACTTGCATGATCTTTCGTACCGGGTAACACTCAAAACTAGTGAGAGCTACATTTGTATTATATATGATAACTAGGCGGCTGCCGTCTTACAACTGTTGCGAAATCAACAATCACAAATTTCAATTCGTTCGTCTTAAGTTGCACTTAGCTCGACGAAACAGCCTAGATTGAAAGCAAATCGAATTATAGAAGAGTAAAGATACACAAAATTCTGAAGTTTCGAAAAGGACAAAATAACTACACATTCACATCGTGCGGTGATGCGAAAATTTATTGGGTCCAGCTTACCTCAAGCTCAAATCAGGCGGCTTCACATCGCTTTAAGAAATTTAATTTATTTCTGTATAAAGAACAAATCTATCGCTTCCACTCTTTGTGCCCAGCTATTCTCCACAATTACTCTGAATCATCACTGAATCAAAGCGATCTCCTCCTGACAACATAAACAACTGCTTCGGTCCTACTTGTCCACATGGCCACTCGACGACATGTTGAGGACAGCTGCAAACGCTGCTTCAGTAGGAATTTTACGATCACTCCGATGATAAAATACATAGAATAAAAGCAATAAACAATCGATAAGGGGAAATATGTAGATTTCAGCGATGAAATTGACGACATTTCTTCGGGCAAAAGACAAATTTCCTCACATCTCAAATATCGCATCCAAGATTCACAACAAGGTCACGCGCGTGTTGCACGTTTTCTGCTCTAACTTTTGATTGGCGCACAGAACAATGCTTAAACTTGGCCGTGAGGTAAAAGACAGGAGAATGGGGAAAATAAAGCTAAAAAAAGTTGTTTTTGTCACGTTTTTCTTTGTTTTTTCGTCGATTTTTGGATTTCAACCAATCAGAACCCACCATTTAATTGAAATTAAAAATTAAAAGTTAACACCTTTTAATCGATTTTGCGTTCTGCCTGCCTAGTTCTTACGCGGACCATTACTTAATAGTCTAGTTTCGAATTAAAAATTACCGCTGAAGACAAACTATTAACAACACATTCATACAGGGTTAGCCTCGACGTAAAGTAAAATATTCAGAAATTCCGGCAAGTAAGTGTTTGAATAATATGAATATACACAATAGACAGAGTAATAAACAGGTCTTTTTCTCGTTGGGATTTGTGAATATACATTGTATTACTTCAGATGGAGCCTAGGGCTGTAAAATATGCGTCTTCAGTTCTTTAATTTAGCGGTCATAGCGAACTCGATACTGAACTATTAGTTCAACACCCGCGTCAACTTTTCGCAGGCGTGGAGGGAAGAGTCGAGTCTCCTAGGTTCTCTATAATGAAGGCTGACTTGGCTTTGTGGAGAGTATTGCATTCATCTCAAATAACCGACGTACAATTAAATTTCCAGGAACCAACATGCCAGCCTCATTTGGTCATCTCGCTGGAGGATATGATGCACAATACTACGGATATCTGGTAAGATTATTCACAATACTGCAGATATCTGGTAAGTTTATGCACAATACTACGGATATCTGGAAAGATTGTCTGGGAAGAATATTTTCAATTCCTGCTGTATCTAGGAAGGCAATGCCATCGTCGTGAAGTTGATTTCAGTTGGAGTGCGAAAAATATTTCATGATAGCTTAGGATTTGCATACCAACTAAGACATATTTTGTTTCTGTCAATTAAAGCGTGGGATCCTATCGATTCTTTGGAACTTCTGGATATGATTTCCAAACGTCTTTTGCCGCAATAATTTTTACGACTTTCGAATTGTTGGTAACTGTTTCCTCTCTCTTAAGTGATCGACAGAAAAATAGGGGGGGAGCAAGTGTTAAGCGTTCCCGACTTAAACCTCGAGATTGACTGATCAGTAACGCGATATTTCGACTTATAACATTTTCAAACTTGTTCTGTTTGGCAGTGGAGTGAAGTTTTCTCGATGGACATGTTCCACACCCGGTTTAAAAAAGAAGGAATAATGAATCCTATAGTTGGACTGGACTACAGAAAGTTCATCTTGCAGCCTGGCGGAACATTGGTGAGTTAAGATCGGTTCCTCTACAACGTGAAGATTAAAAAAAAAAAACACTCTGAAAACCTGGCGTGAACTAATGGACAAAAATTACGTAATACCGACTTGACGTTAGTAGGGCCGTTTGTTAGAACGAACTTAAACGGATGATCAATAACAACATCGCGTTTATCTGCATAGAAGGCTTAACGACCTGGCTCCAGGCCCCGGTTGTTCAAACGTTGGATAGCGCTATCCACCGGCCCCAGTGGATAGCGTAAGTGATTTCCGTAATACTTACCCGTTGGATAGTGATTTATCCGGTGGATAGTACTCTCGAACGTTTGACCAACCGTTTGAACAGCCGCCAGTTGTTCAAAAGGATGATAACGCTGTCCACTGGTTAAATCTCTATCCAGTGGAAAGCTCAAATGGTTTCCCTAATACTTATCAGTTGGATAGCGATTTATCCAGTGGATAGCGCTATCCAACGTTTGAACAACCTGGGCCAGACTCTGAAAGCTTCAGTTATGCTTCCTCGATAAAAACCCATGTAGACTCCGATGGTTGCTCTAAATCGCGGTCAAAGTTTGACTTTGTTCAAACAATCGGTCTTATAAGACGCCAGAAAATAGAATCTCGTGGTCGGGGAATGGTGGGGGGTACCAACAATTACCATTTGTTAGAACTGGCCGCTCGGACACCCCAGCCGGATTAGTCTGTTCTTCTTAAATAGTGTGAACGGCAGTGATGGGTTTTAGCGAAAAGTTAGAGGAAGGACTCTTATTTAAGTTTCAAAGTGATTTGTCTTGCCGTCGACTTCAGCTTTTTTGGTAAGTGCCCTCAAATACTTCCTCAGATTAAAGGGAGAAAGCTAAAATTGACACAATTGCGTAAAGCAAGCTTATCCCGCAATGGGGGGTCAATAGTGTACTCGGATGCTTATAACGTGTTGAAGATACATAATTATTGGTTCAATTACGAGGATTCCCTCAATTGTTTTGTTATTTTTCTTTAGCCTGTGTGGCAGGCGTTTGAAGGGGAACGGGAGGGGAAATTCGGGCGTGCGAGATCACGGGGGGAGAAAAGGGAACTCCCTCGTGCTCTCGCGTGCCCGCATTCCCTCTTCCCTTTCCCCTGCATGACAGGCGCTTAAAGGGGAAGGGAAGGGGAAATTCTAGCGTGCGAGATCACGGGGAGAGAAAGGGAACTCCCTCGTTCTTTCGCGTGCCCGCATTCCCTTTTCCCTTTCGCCTTTCCTCCCGGCTTTTCTTCTAAATGTCGTATTTCTTTTTTAGGATGCCTCTGACATGCTTAAGAACTTTCTTGGCCGAGAGCCCAACCAGGATGCCTTCCTTGCAAGCAAGGGACTCAAAAACTAGTCTTATAGAAAGAACCACAACTACGTCATTACGATTAAGTTGCATGCACCTCACAAAAGCGCTGGTCGCACACGATAAAGATTGAAACAACGTATAATTTATTAATCTCTTAAAGATTGCCTCCTTAGGCTTCTGCGCAGGCTCCATCCAAGGGGCGTTGTGAATATCGGTTGCGCTGAGTGTCTGCAAGCGCGAAACTCGAAAGAGTCACCGCCAACCACTTTATTTCCCCCCTACACTCACCGTTTTCAGTAGATCGACATTAAGGCTTTGCGCCCCCTTCTCCTTCCTCTCACCCCTATCTCCCTGCTCCCACCCTTACCATCCTTCGCCAAAAAGGGAAAGAATCATCGTATTCTTGATTCAAGAGTAGCGAGTGCTCCTGGAATCACCTGGGTATTTATATTGAAGAGGGCAAGATAATCGAAGGACTGAAGGGGAATAAACAACAAAACAAATCTCAGCAAAAGGCAAACTGATGAGAACACGGCCCCCGAGATCCCCCTCCCCCCCCCCCCCCCCTAGCTGAATTTGATTGCTGCGTATTGCCACTTCGGCGCTCTTTTGTAGCAGCGTTGGATTATTTAAATTCAAACTACTTAATTCCTTCTCCTTTACTGAAGTTGGGAGTGACACCTTTGAATTCGGGTTTGTTCCCGTGATGTAGGATTTACCCACAAGAAAAGTCCGTTGTATGATTTCATCTAGCATTGTTGGCAGTATAAATCACTGAAGGTCAAACGTTAGCGTGGACAAGGTAAGTATTACCATGATACTGTTTGTGGCCACCATTTTTGAAAATTCAACTCGTGCAAGGCCTGGCCTAAGCTAAGTCGAGGGGACCGAAAAAATTGAAAATTGTCGAATGACCTAATTGCTCTCCTTGACTGACAAAAGCTGATCGGTTTCCATATTCGAATGAATCTTATCCCTGCGGAAAGTATTTACGGTCTTGTACCATATTGATTTCATTATTAGCTATTATTAGCCTGGGGTGGCCTGCCACGACCCCAGCGTCATTATTGCACAGTTGCTAGCTCTATCCATGGTTGACATGAAAGTTTCCTTGCCCAAGAGCACTTGGAAAGACGCCTTCACTTTCAGTTACAAAAATCGAATTCTTTTAAGATTGGATTAATTCAAACGTGAGTTTACTGAAAGCGAAAAAAAACTATAAATTAAGTTTTAAAGGTATTTCGGCTCCACTACGCGGTACAACATGAATCGAGAAACCATTAGGTTTATTTTGACTGCATCGGCCGAGCACCGCGTAGCCCGAGATCATGCCCTCTCCCTATTATCCCTTTATGTCTCTCGCCTTGTCCGCCCTTAAAAAAAAAAAAAAAAAACGCCTGATCGCAGGTTAAGCACCGAGAGATATAACAGGACGTTACACTACATTCAAACATGTGGCAGGTAAAGTAGAACAGACGAGCTGAGAGACAGTTTACAAAGAATACTGTCAGAACGGAGGCCAGAAAAACCTGCCGGTAAAAAAACCAAGTAGGGGAAAAACTCGGCAGGAAGTCTGGGTAGGGTCCATGGCTCATGCTCTGAAAATCCCACATGTATTCCAACGAAGCACGGTAAATTCAAAATAATTATTCAAAAAACAAACTGAAAATAACGAAAACAAGCTGAAACAATTGCGAAACTCGATCTGTCACTTTTAGTAAATCAAATAATATATATAAAAAAAGAAAAAGATAAAAAATAATGTGGGCTAAACAAGGTGTTGGCCTAGAATGGTTTGCCACGTGAAAACATCCATTTTACAGCACTCCATTTTACCCATGCTGCACTTCAACTGAAACTGTCCCGGTTCCCACAGCTCCCGTGCGCAGGAATATTTCATTTCCGGCTAATTCGTATCCACTCAAACGCCGGAAATTCCATTTGGCTGAAATTCAGTCGATCGCATGCTTCGTAAGTTTCTCTTACAATGAAGCAAAACTGAGAAACTCAGGAAGTGATCCACCATCTTAGGGCCTGTTTACAAGGAGAGAGGGTTACCCTTGTGCTAGGGTTACCCTAGCAAGCGGGTTAAAGTTAGCTCTGGTTTACAGGCAAACTTCACAGGTAGGGTTACCCTATCACGTGGGTCAACTTTACTAGCTTTACTGGCGTGTTTCGTCATTTGTGACATTTTTTATAACGTTCAAGATTTCAAATAAAACTTGAAGCTCTTTATGGAAAACACGTTAAATTCACGAAAAAACGGGAAAATATTATCATCGTATACAGAAAATACCTTACATTGTTCAGATGTATATACTTTAGCTCAGAAGTTGGATAATTCCGTTCAAATTGTCAAGATTACTGGTCACGTGTGACGGAGGAAAGTTATACCGGGTAGGCGGGTTATCCCTAGCAGAGCGTTTACAAGGCAGGTAAGGTTACCCTAGTGCTAGGGTAACCCTACCTTCCTTGTAAACACGACGTGTAAAAAAAGAAGAAATGTGCGAGAGCTAGGGTAATCGTAGCAAAAGGGTTACCCTCCCTCATTGTAAACAGGGCCTTACTACCCTAGAATTGTGCAGTACATAGTTTTGAGTATTCAGTACCATTTTTCAGCTTTTTGAGCGTTTTGACTTTGAAAGACAACAAAAAAGCAGCCAAAGCCATAGCAGCACTTTTGTAGGGTTCAACTATACAATGAGACACCTCATCTCTTCGCGCTCTGTTGCGCGTAAATTCTCCACACTTCTCCACCAACCTGCCCTATACCTCGCACAAGCTCTTGCTTGGTCCGACAAACCCAACATACTGCCTCTGCTCGGTCCTTTTCTGTAAATTTGTAATTTGTTGTAATTTGTTTACCCACGAAGCACTTAGGAGTTCATATGAACTCGTGTAAACGTGTCCGTGCGTTCCAGATCGAATTGGAATTTGAAAGTGTTGTTTTTTGAGGAGAGTGAAAACCGGAGTACCCGGAGAAAAACCTCTCGGAGCAAGGGAGAGAACCAACAACAACTCAATCCACATATGGCTTCAACGCCGGGATTTGAACCCGGGCCACATTGGTGGGAGGCGAGTGCTGTCACCACTGCGCCACCCTTGTCCCACCACCTTTCTACTGTCGGGCGTCACGTAAGTGACCTGTTAATTGACAAATTAATATAAACAAGTCTTACCCTAGTCACCTACCCTGGCTCTAGAGGTCCGTTCTCAAAATACCTAATATGAAATAAACCGTGCTTTATACGGTTTGATAAGGCTCACTCACGACTGAACAAAAAATAAGCAAACAAACAAACAAAATAAGTAATACAACAAAATTCAACGAACCAACCATTTATGTGCCAAATTAAAAAGTTTACAACGGCAGAATAAATTGATTAGATCAGGCAAGTAGAGACTAAACGGGCTGAATAGTTTCAATGTTTAGTTTGCATTCTCTGGGTTGTCAAGGACACTCGAAAAAAGACGTCAGTAAGTTCGCAGAAAGATGACTGAGAAATTAAAAAAGAGCAATGTGCTGGAGTTTGGGTGACTTTTCTTTGATGGTACGTAAACATTTACTTAAACACTACTTTATTGTGGTTAAGGAGGAGGAAATCTTTGTTATGTAGCAGAGCGATAACAGTTGCTGACCGTTTCTTGGTGGAAAGAAAGCCGGCTTTGAGCGCGATGATACCATCAGACGCAAGAAGTCATGTGAAAGTCAAACTTAGTTACAAATCTTAGTGCGATCAAAGAAGCTTTTTCTTACATATAGCTTTAGCCCGGCTTAGAGGCGCTGGTCGAGCTGAAGAATCAGTATTTATTCGGTTAAGTTTGTTTAAAATTTACTTGCACCTTTAAGCTTATTAATGAATAAACTTTTAAAAGTTAAAAGACGAAAAAAAAATAATATTAGAGTAGATAACAAGTTAAATACAGTCGAACCTCCCGTGAGCGACCGTGAAAAATTCAAAGACTGAGTGGTCGCTTACGGGAGGTGGTTGTTTATAAGAATCGAACCACAGGGGGTCTCTTCCTAAAAGAGGTCCAGGCACATGTACTTTATGGAAGATAATTTATTGTATGCAACGTCTAAGTCAGGATATGTGTAGTTGCACGTTAACGTTGACACTAAAGTTCTTCGTATATTCTAAGTAGCATAGTACACACAGCGAACTTAGAGATCAGAGAATGCGTCAAGTGGTCGCTTACAAGAGGTTAAAAACAATGGAAAATCATTAACCGTCAGGCCGAAAAAGTGGTCGCGGTAGCTTACAGGAGGTGGTCGTTTACTCGAAGTTCCAACTGTAAGGCTTTGACTGGGAAAATTTTGGTGTTTTGGATTGGCGGTCGCTTATGGGAGGTGATCGCTTACGAGAGGTGGTCGCACATGGAGGTTCGACTGTATACGTAGTGGAACGTCTCCGTTGGGGCACCTCTGTTTCAGAGACACCTCCATTTAGGGGACAAAGATTTTGGTCCCGGAAAAATGTTCACATCATCTTTTTCTGGGACACTTTTTCTGGGTCCCGAAAACCGGGTTTAACCTCTATTTAGGGAACAACTTAGCACTCAAAACGTGACAAGCTTGTCCTTGACTGTGCATCTCATTCTAGGCAAGCACCGCTTGCCATTTCTGGGTCACGGCACCCAATGGAGCACGGTGCATACCAAAGGACATCATAAGCGATGCACTGGCCACAATATACAACCTAGCAGGCCCTTTAGCACTGCTCTTTAAGGACAACTGTAAGCGCGACTTAAAACTTATAGGTATTGATCCAGACGGCCGGGCAAGGAACTGTTTGCATGCAGATTACCTCACTGTTCGAGAAGGGTTCAAAAGTGGCGAGAAACCAGTCGAATGGCAGGAGACAACTTAAAGCAAAAACAGAAGACTCAAGACTGATCCACAGTCCAACTTCGTTTGTAACACCAGTGGACGAGACTGAAAAGCAAGAATAGGCCTGCTGAGCCACTCCAAACGCAATGCTCCCAACAGGAGCGACTTTGACTAATCTAGGCACTGCCATTGTCTAATAAGATATGCGAATGCTTATTCTGTACAAAAGAAGAAACATGACAAACAACGAAATTGTACTTCAATTAGCTCTTGGGTAATTATATTCTTGCTTTTAATTTCTTTTCTTATTGATTTATTATCCGTATGAAACTCAAGGGGTACAAAATGAATAGTCTTTAATTGAATTTTGCGACCACGCCCCTTTTGGCGCCTCACTAAAATCGAGGGCGATTTTCGGATGTTTTATCGTCGTGCTGATTCTGTACACTAAAAGTACTCAATGTACCACTGAAATATTTAACTATGATATAAGGGCTTTCCATTTTGCTAATTTTCTATCTCCAGAGTAAAGTTTTTCCCTCGTCATTTTCCAATTTTCCCGAGCGGTTCCATCAAAATTAACAAGGCGTTTGTGATCAAACACGACCGAGTGAGGATCTTGGGCGATGACTCTTTTACGCAAGCCCAAACTGAAAATGTACCGCCAAAATCAAAGAGAGGAACAAATTTCCTTTGTTTTGATATGTAAAACGTCTAACAAAAAGCAGATTTGAGCTCGTCAAATGGCCTCTCAAAAGAGGTACATCTAGCTCTTGCTCCTTGTGATTTTTGCCAGTTTTCCAAGCTTGAAAGGAATAGGAGAGGATTCGGGAAGCTCAGAAAGCACTTCGGGGATTAATCTGCCGTCGTTTACGTACGAGATGTATATTAATTTGCCTATATTGGAGAAAACTTTGGCTCGGGAATGGCATTTCAAAGTAGCTACTTATGGTGTTAGCCATGGTTGTGTGCGTGTGCTTGGCAAAAGCGGAGGGAGACGAGGAAAGTGCTTCTGTGGCAGAATTGCCTTCGTTTTACTACGAAATTATGAACAAGTACATGAAGATATTGTCACGATGAATTAGCTTAATTAGTAAGATTCTATGTTAAGAGGCAGGAGCGCAGAGCGCCTTAATATCAAAGTACTCATTGAGTATTCTAAAACAGCGAAGGAAGTCACGCAGCCTTCGAGGAATTAATAATAGACAATTTCGATGAAGGTCAAATCTCTGACTGAGAAATTTTAATCTACACTACCTTCCGGTCTGTGAAATATACTGTCTTTCGGGTTTAGTATATGTGCGATTTTAGGAGGTATGGTATTCGAATTCAGCCATCCTATTTACACTAAGGTGCCCTTACCACTACTGTAGATAGAGTTTTGATTTTGGGGCCGATGTTAAAGTTTGAAATTTAGCGTGACAAGGCCTGTTTTAATCTATTTAGTTAATAAAGTTATTGCAAAACCATTCGTCGACTTTATTTGATATCGTTGTCTTTTAGCTTACTTCTGCACACGCTGTCAAAACAAGCTAAGGCTACGGAGAAAATGAAGATGATTCTTGCCATTATGCAAAAGGTGCTAGAGCATTCACGTGTCGGCGGCGTTATCATCAACAACCAAATTTTACACGCTTTCAGAAAGAAAATTCCCTATCTCCAAGAGGCATTTAACGAACGCTAGCCGCAAAGGGGGAAAATGTGTGCAAAAACTATTTACTTACAGGGAACTCGGACCAAAGTGCAGGCTTTTTAAGTCACATCGACCTGCCTAATTCCTCATTTATTCTTGACTTCACGATGTTGATATCTCCTGATAGTTGACAAGTCTGCCTGACATGCGCGACAGCAAATTTAGTCAATCGCGTGGGCCTGAGTAACAGAAAAACAAATGTCCGCCTTCTTGGGGAGAGACTTTGATGTGTATCTTTCCTTTTTTTGATTATGATCCCTACAATTACTGTTATCGCATATGTAGTAGTCAAGCACAAGAAGTATGCCAATGTTCGATAGTTTGTGATAACTGGAAATGTATACAACGATCCCTTGGTACAGGAGCCCTATCTCGCTGTGCAACGCATATAATTATTGTCATGTAGCACGCGAAATTCAACATTTCAAGCATACCTTTTTCATTACTCTACCCACGAAGTTTGCGGCCATTTGAAGGCAACTCATGATCAGTTAGTCTTACTAGGGTGCCTCGTTACTTTCAAAAACAATTTGTATTTTCATAACAGAAGCCCAAGTACACGCAGTTGTGCGTCTAGTTTTAAATATAATGACGTTGCTCAGACAAAAAACCAACACTTCTCTTGGAATTTTGTTTCTAATACAAGTAATTTTAGGTTTCAAGTTTAGATTTCAATTAGTTCGAGTTCATTTTTTTTTTTGCATTTGATGTTACTTGGAAATTGATGGTAAGGTTAGTTTTCTTTCTTGAGAAGGGGGTTGAAAAATTACAAAACTAGTTTGGTCAGTCTAGTTTAGTACGTTAAGAGAAAGTATTAGCACCGAGCCAGGAATTGATATTACTAGAAGGCTCATCATCACTTGCCAGCAGAGATTCATTTCCTTATATTTTACGAAGTCGTAAACAAAAGAAGCCCGGCCACGCAAATGCTAGCGACATGAATCGACTTCGTATAAGCTAAAAGCCTCTGCTAGCAAGGTAGCTCGATTATAGTTTGACGAGAGGTGAGATTTTTAGTGTGTAAAAGAATAAGTTAGTGTTGAAAAGCAAAAAGTTAAAAATAATAATGAAAAAAAAAAAAATGGTGAAAGTCATTTATATATAACGAAATTGTATCAGTCCGAGGATCGACCACTGAGGAACACATAGGAAATTAATCTCTATCCCCGAAAAATTTAGAAGTGCCGAGGTAAAGAAAGTTCAAGGACGGACAATGTCTGGCGTTAAAAACGCTTAAAAAGTAAAAAAAAAATAAAATGTGTCGGTCTTAGAACTTTATCAATTACAGTGCAAAATAGAAAAACGCTTCAGCGTCAATAATTACGTAATAAGATGAAAACACTTGAATTCGATTTAAAAATTAAGCAGTACAAGTTTAATATGGATGTCATCAAGCAAAACAAGCCGCCTCCAGTTAAGGGAGTAACAAAATACCCGATGTAAGCCTATGAAACATTATTGCACTACGTTGTGCAAATTCCCCTAGAGGGGCCCTTAAACAGTAACAACGTAACGGTAATGAATAGACCTTATTCACTATAACCGCCTTCTTTGAACGCGGTTAAGGACTGATGGGAAAAAAGCAAGCCACGTGGTTTACCATGCAGGGGGCAGAAAAGTGATAAAATTTGCCAATACAAGAAATCGCGGTCGAGTTGTTTATTCTAGACAACAGAAAATGAAGAATTAACTTTATATCTTTAAGACGATAATGGCAAATTATGGGTAAGTGATCGTTGTTTGTTTTTTGAGTGCAGTAGCGACTGTAAATGCCCTCACAGCAAGCAATAATGACGTGAAATTTGAAGTGTACATTTTGCAATTTTGCAAGACAACTAGATTGTTGTTTCGTTTTGAGAGGATAGACAAACTTGACCGCAAGTACTAGTATTGGCAACTTTTAAGACTTGTTTGCCTCATGAGATTCCACGTGACATGGCTTTTATCCCATGAATCCTAAAGCGCGAGCAAAGATGGCGAGTATCGTGAATAAGGTCTATTCCCCAAACACACCCAACTCCTGCAAGCGGCTAACAGAATCCGAGATCGAAGCCTTTGAACACAAAAATCACTCAGAGGGACCGCTTGATTACAAGATCAGACTTTTTGCAAATAAATACAGTAGTAATAGTTGACACTACAGCCGACCGCGCTCTGTATGTTGGCGATCAATAGTATTCTTGGTCGTTGTGTAGCTGCAAATCGGTGAGGGTAAAAGGAGGAATGAGTTTGCGGAATGGTATTGGCATGGCTTGCGGAATGACGCGGAATGTAATATTAACGCAGAATGACCTAAAGAAATAAATTAAACTGAAAAGTGAACCCTTTTTTGGCGCCAATCAATGTGCAAACGCAGCTGCTATTTTAATGTTGCGGGTTCGACATACCATGAGAATCAAAAAGCCACGAAAGCTCATTGTCGATTAGCCTTTTCCGCACAGCCACAAAGATTCTTCTTGCCTTTATTAGTCGGGGTGCATGGCAGCACCGATACTGGCTACATCACGAAAGTCGGCCATCGTTGAAGAATAGATGTTCTGGAAGGTTACGCTCGCTTATACGACCTTATACTTTATTTTTTTTCTGCAAAAGATGTCTGCACGATTAACTTAACAGTTTCCTTTTACCTATATTTGTATTTGAAAAGCACGTGAGAAGTGTTTCTTTTTCAGAAGGTGGGTTACGTGATCGTGACATAACTTGATTCAGAGATCAAATGGCTTGTATTTTGTTTCCTTGGCTGCGTGGTTAAGTTCCCGGCACGCGAAGCTAACGGCTGGCGGAGAAGGGCGAGTTGGAATCCTGGCAACAGGGTGTGACTGTGTCTTTTTTTCTTTTTTCCCACTACCGTTTTAGCATTTTTTCACGATCAAACGCACAAACTTACCGGAAACAAGGAAGGTGCGGAGAGACGCGGAAAGGCCGAAAGGAGACGGAGAGCAGTTCGCTTCACTAGATTTCTGGATTACAGATTAATGTTGGACTCAAGGCGTTCATTTAGTCTCAAATATGGCCTAATTCGTCCACCGTATTCACAATAATCCTTAGAATTGTAGCTAACCCAACTTCACGTTCAACGAGCGTTGTTTTCCCTCTAGTGTTTTGACATTCATACTAGAATAGTAGGCAGAAGGAGAGACCGTGAGTATTGTCGAAAACACCAAAAATGAATTAAGTATTAATTAAGTATTACATAGACATTAATGCAGTGAGGCTTACCGCTTCTTTCTGTTCTACCTTCTTGGTTTGAGCCAGCAGTAATAAATGGACCGGCAAAGCGGTTGCTCACTCAAATTGGCGCCAAAAAAAGGAAAAACAGGCGCGCAAACACGCGCGCGTGCTTTCCTGTTTAATTTATTTCTTTGGGCCATTTTCCATATATTACATTCTGCATGATTATGTCATTCCGCAAGCCATGCCACATGCCATTCCGCAAACTCATTCCTCTTTTTACCCCCACCGGTTGAAATATACCGATTCATCATGAAGATTTTTACACATATTCCATACAATGGGTGAGATAAAAACAGGAAACCCAAGGTTCCCTGCACCAATTCAGTTCGATTTACATAGCTTTGATCAAACATTCTCAGTGTTTCGAGAATATTTTTTTCTAAACCATAGGAAAAGATTTCATCAGAAGTTGGAATTTTCCGCTATTTCTCTTTCACTTTTTACATGCAGTTTATTAGCCGGAAAGTAAGCCTAAGAAATTAACAGGTTTGATCACTTCACGCTCGCGCGTTCTAGTAATACTTAAAAAAAACTTTACCATGGGAAGGACATCTGTGAGCAGGCAATACATCAGCACAGAATTTAATTCTCGGCGAGTTCCTGCAATCGTTCATCGTTCTGCTAGTGATAAGCTAGTCGTTGATCCACTCGTGTGAGGCCCTCACGCTGCTTTTTCTCTACTCTAAACCGATTTTAAGAAAAAACCCGACTGTTTTGCAGTCTACTCGTTCACTCACTCCATCGCTCGCGTGCCCTTAATCTAAATGTGGACAGGTTTCAGACAAACAATACGCTGATTTATTCTCACGGACTTTCATACAATGTAGCTTGATACATACATTTATTTTGGTTCAAAGTTCAGTTTTTATCGATCGCCTTCGTGTCGTGTTAAGTTACATGCACAGTTATTTGACTCTGTTAATGTCAAATATCAACAGTCGAAATAAACTGCAACTGATTCAAATCATTTGAAATGCCATGTTTTATTCGCAGCACTTCCCTTTCCATTGGAAACTACTAGTCTATTTTTTGGCGCGAGCTACTAGGATGCTTCCTCGGGATTTCGCTTTCTGGGCGAAATCCCTGCGGGGGCAACTACTTGTAATTAATTCACACCAGTTAAATATATTAGAGCTATCCCCCTAATGGGAGATGAATAGTGGTGAACATCATGACGAGACGTGTGCTAGGCATCGACCCTGAGGGGGATAGCTGTAGTTGTAGTAATTACCAAATCAGTGCGATAAATATGAAACGTGATTTTTGTAAATAAAAGACGTCACTTAGTAAGAGCTTGGTTTACGTTTTATTCGGCAGTTTCGCGGATCTGTCGAGTGCATTTTCACGATTGTTCTGCTTCTTTTCTCGCTAAAATTTCATCTTCCGAAACTGTCGCGAAACGGGACGCCAAAGATAGAGAAGTGATGACGTCACAAAAACGACATTTGTGAAATTATGGGTAGGTTTGCACTTAATCCACTTGTAATAAATCAGACTGTCATTGCCAATTGGTGGGGAAATATAAGCACCGTTATGCTCTGATGACTCCATACAAATCCCTCTAAAACTAGCCTGGATGTTAAGTCTAATCGAGACGCGCGAAAATTACTATCCACTGATTTGGTTACATACTAAATATCTGTATCTATTTAATATTCTATAAACTGTAATCACTCTTTTATGTCTGCAGATTTTCCATAAAACTATTAAGCGAAAATATTAAGATACTTATAAAAACTTATTCCTAATATTGGCGACGACAGCATCTATACAAAGCATACATTTACCATTTATCTGCCTCCATCACAATGATTGATGATTCTTGCACATACGATTAATAGTCAATGATTAATAGATCTTAGTACATTCAGTTTCCACAAGCTTAGATAAAAAATCTAATCGGCTAGCCTGTGAATACAGTCGTCTCTCATCGCTCAAGGGACGTTTTGTGGGAAGAGGCGAAACACCCTTGAGGTGAGATGCGAGGAGCCGCAGCATTGGCCGGTTACTAGTCGGCGTATACGTGTTTGAAAAGACGCTTACTAATCTCTGTTCTAAATTTGGTTAATAAAGCACTCCGACCTTTGAATATAGTCTGGAACTGAGTTCCGCAGCATGGGTGCTACAACAGAGAAAAACTAGTCATCTTCTGGTAAATATAATCCATGTACTGATAATCATTATTTAATTATTTTCAAGCATATTGCGCTGTTGTTGCCTGTAAGGAAACAGCGTAAAACTAATTACTTTTTTTCTGCTTACTGTTTATTATGATTTGCACTATTTTTACTTCTGTTCTTTCATCTCTAGCTCCTATTGTAAAATTTTTAAGTTTTCTTTTTCATTCATTTTCCTGGCGTATATCAACCTCGCTACCTGCAACGCCTGGATATGACGTACCACAAACTTTGCAAGCTAACAAAATTTTAAGATGGAATCCACCAGGAATTTTTTTTTAATTTTACTTTTCAGTGGACAAAAACCTTGTACCAGAATAATTCAAAGAATACTGCATTCTCTTTTACATTTTTCAAGGGCTAATGATGTAATTAGTCATCTGTAATAACACCAAAGAAAATTTCTTATAAGAGCCCGAGATGATGAATGTCATATTTCACAAGAATTGTGAAAACATAAGTAAAATTCTGAAAATTTCATGTGTAAAATGTAATTTTTGTGAAATTTGACATTCATTTTCTCAGGCTGCCATAAGAAATTTTCTTTGGTGTTATTAGAGATGATCTGACTAATTACATCTTATTAGCCCTTGAAAAATATGAAAAAGAATGCAATATGCTTTGAATTTTCTGGTACAAGGCTTTTGTCCACTGAAAATTAAAATAATTACTCAATTTCCTGGTGGATTCCGTCTTAAGTCACATTAAACTTGTCCAGTGTCTTTGGCCAGATACAATGTAACGAACTTAACATACAGATGTTTGTAGCAAATCTTTGAGGTAGGCCCGTGCTAACCCACTGAACATTATAAATAATACGATGACTTACTGGAAGCTAGTTACTTCAAAATAGCGAATAGTTGTAATTTGGTCATGCATATCATCATGCTTGTTGTAATAACTACTCAGTAGACGAGCCGCAGAGTTATGCGTTCTGTACACGACTGATTAAAAATGTTGGTGGCCACTTAAAGTAAAGGAAGTAATAAAGGCGCTTGAAGGTTTTAGTGTCACTGATATTCATCAACAAATCACTTGTCCTATATATTTGCAATATATATATATATATTGCAAAAATGGAGGAAACATGCTAAAACCTTACTTGATTTTGACCTTATCCAATCTCAACGTCGCAAGGTTATTGTGAAAATGTCAAGTACTTGATGATTTTTTGAGCAACACATAGGTCATTTTCACACGAAATAAGTTTGTTTTGACTCTTTTGCAGGCAAAATCTAAAACGCACTTGAAGCGCACCTTAACACTGCAAAAAATTTAACTGCATGCCTCAAGAACATTTGAGCGTTTAAGTGCAATTCCACCAAAACAAAATGTTCCGTTCTTTATAAACCCAAAAGAAAAACAACTTGAAGAAAACTATGATGAAAGCCATCATTTTGCTATATTCATTTTATCGTTTTCTTTCAGTGTGCCTTTTTTGTGAAGACAGAAATTTGTTCAGATAATTCTTGTCATGAGACAAGTTTTTCGCAGTCACATACTGAGTATCGTAATTATAAATTTCAGAGTTGAGACTTCCTTTCGAAGCAAACTTTTTCTTTTTTTAAGGTCTTTCTAAGCCTTAAAACTACACTTAAAAGCTATCAGTTCACTAAATTACTTTCCTCGTTTTCTTTTATCCATAATCTTCATGTAAAAAGACCTTTTTTTCCGATTCCAAGGGTCATGAAACAGCATTTTTCATGCAGGCTTTTCTTACAAAGCAAAATTCTTCTTTTCTATATTGATATAACGTGGAACCTTGAAAGAGTTTGCGACTCGAGTAGAAGAAAAATTAAAGCTTTCTCAGCCCAACTAATAGTAAACTTATGGAAGAACCTCGATATTAAGGAAATAACCTCTTTGTAGAGAACATATTTTGCCAGTGAAATAGCCCTCCATTGTTTTATTCCAAGGAGGTTGCACCAAAATTAATATATTATAAAGGCACTAAAAAAGATCATGTTGCTACATTCATTTTTCTACTGAGTTTTCATGATGCCAATTCCATAAAAACAGGAATTGCTATGCCTTACAAGGTGATATAACAGGGGCACCCAACGACGGTTTCCCCCTAATTACTTTGAAAACACTTTTTAGGCTATCCAGAGTACTTTTAGATCTCTAGAAATGTATTCTAAGTGGCGCTAAGAAATTTATATCTGTTCGGTCATCCTAGGGGTAACTTGAGTCTTTTGGAAGTTACGAGGGCTTCAGTATTTTTTTCCCGAAACTTTTAGCAGCAATTTAAAGTTTTCCGAAAGTGATAGTTTTTCTGATTCCTTTCTGCATTGCATTTTCGATTCCGAAAATTTTAGGTTTCCTTTCTCTACGAAAAATAACCTAACCTGGGGAGTGAAATGGGAAAAATGAAACTTCAGAAAATCGTGGGGAATTTATTAGATAAGCTTGGAAAATTCTGTACATGAATGGAACGGTCGTCAAGAAATTTTTAGCCTTCCTCAAGTTATAGAAAATTCTAGGCAATTTTTGCTTCTCCGAACAGATATTTCGCAGAAAACAGTCGTTGGGTGCCCCTGATATAAAACGATGGGTAAACGATGAGTATAAATTATATAGTTTGCTTATACAGCAAATTGTAACTACGATGAAAAACAATCATTTCATTATTTTGAACTAATTTTTCGTTTTCACCGAGGCCAGTCTCGTGATAAAAAAGACTGTCTAGATTTTGACGATTCTACACAAATTAGGGGCCGGTTTGCTTACAAAAAAAGTGCTTCGTCGCTAGCAACGAGAAAGACATTAGTAGAAGTCCAAAATCCGTTATTTTGCTAAATTCCTCTTCGTGAATTATTATATGCTTACGAAATGTCATAAAAAAAATCGAGTGAAGCTTTTCCTGAAACATCTCGGCAAATTTCTCAGAGATCAAACACATTTGGTAGGACGAAGGATTTTGCTCAAACATCAAATCGTTGCCATTTGTTGTTTCACTTCTTGTCGCTATTGCAGACTTACCTTCGATTAAATCGTATGCGCTCAAACTACTTCGAATATTTCTAGGACCTTTATCCAACCGAAAGAAATTAACGATTTCACGCCATTTGGTGAGTCCATCGCCTTCATTTAAGTTGAGTTTTGAAGCCTTGTTCAAGAAATCTAGCTCAACTCGGAAAACCAAGATGGCGGGCTTCACCGTTGTGCTGCACGCCCAACTCAAGGCGTCATCCAGATTTTTAGTCAAATAAAATCCCGCTCCACTGCTAAAATCTCTTTTCTTACGTCCTGCTCCGAGGTGTATGCCTCGACCGTTCATGATGTCGCAAGCACTTTCATGATCTGTTCCATGAAACAGAACAACCTGTTGTTCGCCATACAGTTCCAACTTCGTCAGCATGGACTGTGTCTTCATAGAACTTTCAGATTTCTCGGTCACGACGTTCGCAATAATGACACCATCCTTTTCTAACCATTCAGCCCTTCCATCAATTTCAAAAGGAAACCTTTTACTCTGCTGAGACAGCAAAATGTTGTACTTGAACTCGTCTTGAATTCCTCTTTCTGCCCGCTCACAGGCTTCGATATGTTGTTTCATACTGCCCGCGCGCTCTAAAATGCTTTCAACGGCCGAACTCGATGGATCGAAACCAATCGCATAGAGTTGTTCCTTATAACTAAAGGAGTTTTTCTCTGTTTTGCTTAAAGTATCGTTGTTATTACGTAAGAAATTCACTATCCAGTAGTAGAGTGTTTGATGATCACGAATTTCTGGAGGCATTTCTTCAAGTCGGTCGAGGAAGTCGAGTCTGAGACCAAGCAGGGAACAAACAAAGACTGTGTGCTTATCCAACCTTCTTCGGTCCTCCTCGGATATTTGAAAGTTGACTTTCATCTTTTCTTTCATCAGACCGTCACAAGCTTCACTGAGCATTTCAATGTAATGCTGGAACATTGGCAAATCAGTTAGATCTTTCGATTTTTTTGAAGCCAAGAATTTTTTGAATGGCTCAACAGTTTCGCTTAAGACTCTGTACAATTTGTTTTCAAAATCCTGAAGGGTTTTTTGCTGGTCTTGTTTCGTTTGTTGTGTTCGACGCAGCCAAAGTTTGATAATCAAGGTAAGGGCCTCAAGTTCAAATAACCCGGGAAAATTTTCGTCGTCCCCTGAACTTTCAGAGGAATCGGTTTTCATTTCATCAACTCGTGTATTACATCGCACGGGCAGTTTAAGGCCCCGTATAAAGCGTTCGGCCTCAACGCCCTCTGACTCAAAAATTGAGCGAGAGACAGTCATTACATCCAAAGAGGAAGCCATGTTCGTTTTTAAATGAAGAAACCTCAGAACCCTAAGCTGTGAACAACTTGTCGTGATGACTGACAGTTTCGTGTTTGCCTGATTTATGATGCGTGGCTTGTTTTTAGCAGTTAACATGCACCTCCAGTAACGTGCTCTGTGATTGGCTGGATTGTTTGACAGGGTTGCGTGGGTTGTAAGCCATCCGATTGGCTTATTCAGTATTTCGCCACGAGGTTGTAACATAAACCAGCCGCTCATTCCGCTCATTTCGACGTGCTCGATATCCTTCATCTTCGTACTTTCGATTAATCGCATATCCAGGTTTATTCTCTCCGCATTTGTTCGTTGTCTCTTGTGCCAAGAGGTTCGCTAGTATTTTCTGTCGTTAATCTTGTATTCGTGCTAGTTGTCCTATCCATTTCGCTTTGCAAGTGCCGTTTTCTTGACCTCTATTTGGTGTTTCTTCCTTTCACCTCGTTCGGCAAAAGTGTTGGTTACCTTATTTGCTCCATTGCACTCGTGCCAAAGGTAGTCATCGTCTCTGTTTTGTATTTTCTCGTTCTCCATTTCGTACCGTTTTTCGCTGCTATTCTATCTGTCTTTGTGTGTAAGCCACGTGTGTCAACATGCTGTCATCTAAGAGCACGAAAAGAGGTTTTGGTTCTAGCCTGAGTATCAGGCCTTCCTAAGGGGCTAGGGAAGAGGAGATTTTAGATGGGGGAGGGGGAGGGGGAGAAGAGAAAGGAAGGCCTGAAACCTCTCTCTCTCCTTCAGCTCTCTTCCTTTTTCGCTTCCATCTTTCCCCTTTTCCCCAGAAACGCCTGATACTCAGGCTATTTTGGTTCATGTCCGCAGTGCGGACATTCTTTAATACTTTACTCGAAGGAAGCCTCCTAATTGCGAGGAATGTGGCTATGATCTTGGAGGAACAAACCAGCCGGCTCCCAAGAAACCAAAGCGGAACTGTCCAAGCGCCGTTTTGTTCGTGGGTTTGTCTCACTTTTCTTGTAAGACGAGCACGAAGGACGATAGTTGTTTCTTCATAAAGGAAGGGGAGAGTGTGTTCGCGAGCGACATTTGTTTCGTCTGGACGTGCAGGGGGGGGGGGGGGGGAGGGTGGTAGACTTTAACCTCATGCCAAAATGCTGCTTATTCCAATAAAATTGTTTTTATCTACTGGGTAGGTGATTTTAGCCGCATGTTTCACACTGAGAGGTCATGACATACATATCGATTGGCTGTAGTTAGGGCAGGATTTGCCCTCTGATGCAAGCGCATTTTCTTTGACCTCTTTTGAAGTGTAAAGCTTTTTTATTACGGCTGAATAAGGGTTCCAATTTACTCCAAAGTGCCTTATGGATCTGAATAACTAAGCGATTTTCTTTAGTCCGTGAGTGTAATGTTTTTCTGCAATGCTGTATCACGCTGGGCCCAGCTCGTCGGTTTTCTTTGCAGAATGTTAAATTATCACGGATAGTGACCTACAAATCCAAAATTATAAGAGTGAACTGCAGCTTAAACTGAAGCTACATAAACTTACTATGGAGAATTGAATTGTGACTCAGTAAACTCCAGCTTAGTGTTTTTCTAAAGTCTTTTGACTGGAGCGTGTAGTTCCTCCCTTGGTAATAGCTTTGAAGAAGCTTAACAGTCTTGCCACAGTTGTTGATAATTCAAGGGACGCTTGCGTTGGTCCTGATGGTGTCCCCTGACGAAAAGGTTGCACTGTGCTTGGCTAGAAAATGATCCGATTGGGTTTGTACAAACAAAGTTCATTAGGTGGCTATTGGGAGTTAACAAATTCTGTAACTCAAATGCGTGCAGATCCGCATCAAAAAAAAAACAAAGAACTTTTAGGAAATTTAAACTTACCCATGACTACGAAAATTACCTCACAAATGTAAGAAACATCAATCATAGGGTAGCAATCACAAAGCTAAGATTAAGCAACCACTAGCAATTGAAACTGGGCGACTAGGTTTTCTTCAGCGGGCATTTCTTCGAAAAGGGATTTTGCTACAGATGGCGCGCTATAGAAGAAAACCTATATGACGGACTTGAAGACCGACTTGAAGCAAACAAAAACGCTCAACGCATTTTACTTGCTACGCAGCAAAGAGGCCCAGTCACTAACCCAGAAAGCCCTTGACGACGTTGTTGAGGGATCAACTTCTCTGGTGAGAAATACTGTTGAACTGATAAAACTTGGCGTACAGAACCGCCTGGATAGTGCTGGGATTGATTTCAAGGCTGTCCCAGGCTTAAGTGAATTGTGTGCTGAAGACCCGGGGGGGGGGGGGGGGGCACTTGGGTATTTTTTGGGTGGGTATGTGCCGCCCGGGACTCCAAATTGGCACCCCGTTCTAAAAAAAATTTCCCCTAAAATTGATAGCCCGTTCTAGAATTCGCCCTAAAACTGATACCCCGTTCTAGAAATGGGCCAATTTTTTATACTCCGTTCAACGGTGCAAAGAGTACAACAGTTTGCTTGTTAACGCATTGAACCGTATTTTTAAAAGCAATCTGTCCTTGAATAATTTCAAATGGCTGCTTACAAAACTGGAGCTTTTGTGCGTTCGAAATATTATACCCCGTTCTAGAAAACGCCTCTGAAATGGGTACCCCGTTCTAAATCAGGAGCTTCAAAATCACGACCCCGTTGGGCGGCCCATACCCGTATAGGTAATGTATGGGAGTACCCCCCCCCGGGGCTGAAGATCACCAAATTAGCAATCCTTTTGCTCACGTGTCCACAAAGAACAAGCAAGCGGCATACTATGCGGAGAAATTTAGATTGGTGGTAAGGATTTTAACGTCATTCTTGAAGTAGCATTACATTACCAGAGGTTTTCCGAAAAGACAGGACTAGAATTCTTAGTATGACAACAATAAACAACATCAAGTTCGTCGTGTTTTTTTACCGCATTCTCGTCCCCAGAGCCCTTCGGCCCTCGTGCTCAGTCTCCGACGGTTAAGAGGGCCAAGCGGCTCTGGGGACGAGAATGTTTTTACCGTAGTTAGGTGGGAAGGACCTGGGATTTTTTTACTCTCCCCAATCCTCTGCCCGTGTCCTAATCCAAGATGGCGCTACGCTGCTTCTAGACTGTTGGCATTGTTGACTAATAATTGTGCTCGTTTACTTGCCTTTGCGATCTCTCTGTTGTTTTTTGGCAATTTCAAGTAGAGAAGATATTACTTAATAAGACTTATAGATATTGATTATGAACTAAATTATGTCATGTGGGAAAGCTGAGTCTTATTGGACCCACATTGCCGTGTGGTAGTTTTATTTTTCTCAGATATTTTGAGTTCACTTTCAGGAACCAAGGCGAATAAGACTCGGACATAGAACCATAAAAAGGAGATCGGGTATTAGGTACAAGGAATTTTTAAAGGACGAGGAAGCCATGTACATTCCACTACTGAGTTCCTTGGAGCAACTACTGAATAAAGATTCCATCTTGCAAGAGGTAAACGTATTAACAGTTAATGAATAATAGTATTATTATAATGTATAGAGGTCCGACTGTAACTCAATTGTGTGTTACTTTGCACTGGTAGGAATATTAAAGCAATGTAGCATTCATCCGCAAATAAAATTAATAAAAGCATTGAATGTATAAAGCTTGTGAATGAATAAATGGATGAGAATGAATAAGAAACAACAATAAACTTAACAGACTTCACCCACTGTTTTTTTCTTTTGTTTTTTTCTTTTGTTCAGGTGTTAAATGGTCATCAAAGAAATGATGGCAGAATTGAAGACTTCTGTGATGCTCAGATTTTCAAGTCTCACCCTTTATTTGCCAGAGATCCAACTGCGTTACAGCTGATGCTGTATTATGATGAAGTGGAGATTGCAAATCCCCTTGGTAGTAAAAGTGGAAAGCACAAATTAGGTAATTTTACAAACCCATAAAGTAAATAATTTACATGATACACTGTATTTGGTGTATTAAGAAAAATATGTAGAGGCAAACACTTATAATTAGTGTCCTTTTTTAAAGTGCTGTTAAAAATCTGGCATTTGCACAACTCAACACTACAACAGGAACAAGTTAGCTATTTTTGTGTTATTCGGTCATCTCAATACATAGTTGTTTCAATATACAAATTTGAGCAGTGAAAATGTACAAAAATTTTGGTTACTTCAAATAGGTTTGCAAGTGAGCAGGAAAAACACTCTGAGTGAATATTTGTTGTTCTGTAAGCCAGGTACTACAATTTACAACTCAAGTCTATAAAGTTGTATCGAAACCTGAACTGTGTATAGAAATGAGCAGAAACCATTTCTGTCACAACAGTTCTGTGTGATTTGAATGGCAATATATGCTGTGTGGCCAATGCACTGTATTAACTACTACGAAAGGTCTTACACCATTCTTGAACAGTTCTATTTAAGTTTCCGGTACTACCACATCTAACTTTAGAAAAGAGATTTTGTAGTCCTAGGGCTACATTAGAATGGGAATTTTGCAATCTAATGTAAATCCAAAAAGGCATTTCACTTCCAGGAAATCCTTCCCCAAAAATATTCTGCATCTTAATAGCAGTTAAATTAACCTCATGGCTGT